>JAODUP010000723.1:177500-225134 GCA_025642065.1 Paralvinella palmiformis | reverse complement strand
TCGTCACATGTTTATACTCTGCTCTATATAGATTTGCGTAAGTAAATTCGTGCTTCAGCTAGAGTCATTAGAGCATTTGATGAGGTTTTCGCTGCCAACTTAAGAAGATACCGATATACTGTTGAAAATAGGTGCACAAATATGGCATATATATAGAATCATACTTAATATAAATATATTGACGTAAAATGGCTTCATGGATTGTACATAGCCCAAAACACTGGAAAATGTATACTTTGATATATATCCTTCAGTAGGACTACTATATAGATACGGTGAGTATATATATAAATTTTTTTAGGCTTTTGGTTACTACTTATAAACTGGAAATGAATCATTTAATCATGGGACTGTCATTTAACAACAACAACAACGATACACACACACACACACACACACACACCCCCCCACATATATATATATATATATATATATATATATATATAATATATGTTACAGTTAATCTGTATAATCAGGTAATATGTATATTACCTGAAATTTTCAGGTAATATGTCTGTTGCTAACTGAGATTTAATACAAATTGATTTACACCTGAAACGTACGATACAGCTATAAATAATATATGTCTGTAAAATGTAGTGCCACTAATCTGCTTCTATCAACGATATATGTGGCTTTATTAAACTTTAATACAGCATTCTGATTATGTAATAGGTAGAGTTCTCCCGAACCTTTAGGAATGTCATTTCTCAATAAATTGGTTCTCTTTATGTGTTTTATTTCTCTCTCTCTCTCTCTCTCTCTCTCTCAGTGTGTGTGTTTGTGTGTGCGTGCATGTGTGTATGTGTGTGTTCGTGTGTGTGTATGCGTGTGTGTGTTTATTTTATTTGTTCACTATTCCCTCAATTTCTATGACCCGTAATTACTACGATAATTATCAAAGTGATACTTTTTTCCCTCAAAATGGTATACACAAAATTGTGTACTACTATAGACTTTACTAAAGTTGATTTCTAAGCATTTATTATTATTATTATTATTATTATTATTATTATTATATCTATGATTATCACTCTTGCTGTTACTACTGTATCTAATAAAAATAACACAGCAATAATAATAATAATAATAATAATTATTATTTTATTAAATTCTCCAGTAAACACTCTCAATTATATTATCCTTAATCAGTCCTGGTTTTAGGCCAACCAAATGTTGAACCAAGATATTTTTCAGTGGTGTCATTACGATAAGTTAATAAATATGTCACAAAGGATTCATCCGAGATAGTGGGCGTTCGACAATGTACAGATGATTGATGTTTTACGGCCAGTTTTGTGCACATCATAGGCTAAATGGGCCGTGCGACCTCCAAAGATAATGAAGCGAAGTCAAAGATTAAACAACCTTCATATATGCCCAGGCCGAGATTCGAACACGGGTGGGACTGATCTGTGGTCCAACACGATACGGCTAGACCACGGAAGCGCCCCTCGAACTATGTACAGCAAATTTGACGAAGAAAACAATTTACGAAGGGGTCAGTATGACATACACCGATGAAAGATTCACTGCATTTCATCCATAAACTTTATTGTTATAATCTGACAATATGTAACCCGAAACTTTGTTATATATTGATAACATCTAAAAATAAATGTGTGGCAAAAAAGACACTGTGTCTGGTTTCAGAGGTGGGGGGGGGGGTGATTAATCCGATCCTGTTGTGCACCACCTGCTATAGTACTGAATCTGCACTAATACCTTAATAAGCCAGCAAATTAATGTACATGTATAAAAATTTAACAAATAAAGTCATTAGAACGTCTCGTGTGTCTTGGCCAATGAATAACGTAACATATGACTAATAATAATAATAATGACAGTAAAACTTCAATATTTTGGTATATCATAATATCTGTGTTTGATTATTATAGTTTTATTTCCAATTGCTGTCATCTAATTAAGTTATTTGTAATGACCTCTGTACTCAATGAAAGTAACCTTGTATGAAAAATACTTCCAGTGACGCACTTAGAGAGAAATAGGACACGTCTTAGTCACATCTTACAACGTACTAGTTTCTATACAACAATAAACGTTCACACGCACACGCACATACACATACATATGCGTGAGAGCACACACACAGACATAAACAGAATAACACCGAGAGAGTGTTTATCTAGAACCCAATAACTCAGGTAGCACTTCGTGATCTGGCTAATATAAATTCTAATTAATCGAGCTTTGACAGACACAATCTCTCTGTGTGTGTGCGCGCGCGCGCGTCCGAGTGTGTTAAAGGTGCTCATCGCTGTGTGAAACCCGATGAACAAATAAATTAATGAAATTCGCGTTTATAAACCACGCCAACTGAGTCAAATGCTGGGTACATATGTTCCATACGTACTAAAATATAAACATCGATTTGCTAACAATCGCTTAGCATCATAAAACAACCGCACATCAGCCGCATAGCATCTTAATAAAAATCAATTCTCCATATAGACAGAGAGTGAGTGTATTAGAATCAGTGACCCATAACAGATACTTGCGCCAAAAGCATGTCAACATTGATAATGAAAAACATACGGCTATAGACAGATCCGTTAGTAGTTTAAGTATTTCACAGATTGGGATACACAGCTTCTTGTATATATACACAGGTGTATATGCCAGCATACAACAAATGGTAGGTACCACATTCGGCTACAATGTGGGGGGTTGCCGTGCCTGGCATCTGTACATGTGTGTATGTCTGCACTCGGTTATATAAGTGAAGCCCGTCTCATGTTGTGGTATTGCGATGTTACCCTCACTGGCTACACCTATGCTAACCAGGCTAAGTGGTATATGAGTGACTTTAATACGGATGAACAGAAACCGATCCTACTGGTACCTAGGTAACTGATTGGATTTACCTGTTACCATACCATTGACGAGGCAAGACATTGTTTGGGATTTACTTAAAATGTGAACGTTCTATAGGAAATTGATTGGCTTTACCTGTAACAGTGATAAAAATATTTATTGATCTTATATGTGTAATACGGATTGCTATATCTAAATTATTGGCAATATGTCGGCAATAGCCAAACTTGACTGGCTATGCCTGTGTTAGCACGACAGGTAATACGTATTACAGAAATAATACGAAGCTCCATCTAACTGGCTTCATCTTGCTACTGATAGAAGTTGAACACTGATTGATTGATCTTGGTTGATTTGGTGGCTATAATTCGGAAAATTGGTTATAGATGAGCTTTGTTTATTATATAAGAGCTTTGAAATAGTTTATAAGTAAATTAACAATTAAAAAATAGTATTCGTATCTGTTTGTTTAGAATATATATATATATATATATATATATATATCATATTTCACTCTATGGTTAGTTGCTACTTGCTGTTGCCGGTAATTAATGTATATTTTAGTATCCGCCTTGTGTGATAAACATCCTTTGTGTTTGATACTGTCATTAATGAGTCAGTAGCTAATATTCACGTATATTAGCAGTTACCTATCCTCATAACTGTAGATTATCGGTAATTAGTGTCTACTATTGGTGACCTGTGATTGTTATCCATAATAAATCACTGTTGATCGTGATTTTCAGTTGCTACCTGTGATTAAGGACTGATACCTGTGTTTGATTAGTTACTATTTGTGGCTGCTACCTGTATCACGGACAGAATGTCATCTTCATATTATCTTGTCCTGTGTCTTCTATTAATAATTGTTGATGTAAGAGCCCATCGCGGTAAAGAACCCAGAGAAGAATCCAGAGAAGAACATAGAAAAACGACGACGACAACAACAACAACAACGACAACAACAACGACAACAACAACAACACCGCCACCAACAACAACAACTACAACAACAATACCACCCACAACAACAACAACGACAACTGCAAAACCAACCAGAAGAACGACAACACCAACCACTTCCAGTAAGTAGGTCATGATAACAGAAATGTCGAATTTGTAGCTAAACAAAATGAAACATGAGAAACTGAGTGCACACACAGTCTATGTGTGTGTGTGTGTGTGTGTGCATGTATGGTGAGGGTGGCACTCCAGTGGCGCAGTGGTTAGGGCATTGCGCTGCAAACCTCCAGGTTGGGAGTTCGACTCCGCCTAATACCTAAATTTGTGGAATATGATCCTGTTTGATCCTTGTCTGTCTGTCTGTCTGGCTGTATATATATATATATATATGTGTGTGTGTGTGTGTGTGTGGCTGTCAGTCTGTATCTGTCTCTGTGTGTGTGCTTCTGTCTGTCCGTATCTCTCTCTCTCTATTTGTGTGGCTGTCTGGCTGTCTGGCTGTATATATATATATATATATATATATATATATATATATGTGTGTGTGTGTGTGTGTGTGTGTGTGTGTGTTGTCTGTCTGTCTGTCTGTATTTGTGTGTTTCCATTCTCCTCCTAGAACACTATTTTGTTTCAAGTCTCACCCGTTTGTTTATTCGCTTATTTAAGGTGAGTGTTAGGGGGTGGGGCTGGTATGACGTTGGAGCCAGGGTACGCATGCATGTACGCGCGTGCGTACGATGAGAGTGGGTTGTTATCTGGGTTGACAGACATGCGTGGATACGTGTGCGTGCTGAGGTTAAATGAGGGTGTAATGAGAGGGTATGAATTTGTACTGATGCGTGTGCGTGTACGTGTGCAGAGGCCGGCATGTATGTGTGTGATAGTGTGTGTGATAGTGTCTGTGTGCTCGTGTGTGTGTGTGTGTGTGTGTGTGAGAGATAGTGTTTGTAATATTTACTTCCATATATCGATATAGGAATTAGTTGATACATTTGAGTGTTTTCATATTTTCAAGCACGTTACTTGATGCCACGTGATTAAGTATATCGTAGAGCCACGAAAAAAATTAGGCAAAACTAAAATGATCTCGACCTTCCTTTTTATTTGTTTCGTGTCAGCTACAAGCACAGTTACCACCGTCACAGCGCAGAAAACCATATCACCACAATCAGGTAAATATCATCATCACCTGTACTGGCAGATGACTCAGTGTGAAGGTGTGCTTTAAATAATAAGCTGAACTATAATAGACTAACAGCGTTTTGTCTTCGCGAGCAATGCAAAATAGCTGACCCTATAATAAGTCCACGATTAAGTATAAATACAGGCATTTGTTCCGCCTTCTGAACGTAGTCCGGTGACGAAACGTGACGTCGTTGATAGAATTTGAAAACCTGAACTCGACAAGAAATATGTGAGACTCAAAACATTCGTTGAGGTTGACAAGAATAAAATATGCATTGTATTATCTACACATCATGTCTCTCCGAAAGAAATACCCTTTTTTACGTTTACGTGCTACAAAGTGTGCAAAAATAGCAACCAGGTATAGCAGGAGGCTAGTAGAAGAGCCGTTCTTCTGTCAACAAATACACTTAACGAGATTTGGGCGTTTGTCCAATGCTGCTTACATAATTATACCTTCCAGATGTAACGTGATTTTGTGTTTAAATTATAGTCTTTCTAATTAGTTTAAATATAGCACGATATTTCGGCAATTCTTTGTCTCCTCCA
Source organism: Paralvinella palmiformis (assembly GCA_025642065.1). Lineage (NCBI taxonomy): Eukaryota > Metazoa > Annelida > Polychaeta > Terebellida > Alvinellidae > Paralvinella > Paralvinella palmiformis. The sequence continues at coordinate 219,602 of JAODUP010000723.1, read as the reverse complement.
ATTTAGAGTGAACCTTGTGTGCTCGGATTTCAATGGATGACAAAGCTCGCTCTCTTGTTGTTGCTGTTATTTTTGGGTACCTCTGTCCAATCATTTCTTTTCACATTTGGCAACTTTTACTAAATTTATCTTGAAATAGAAAGGCTTCATAGTGCATGTTATGTTTAAAATATCATAATGACGTCCCAGTTGCGTGACGACATAAGGTCAAGTTGGTCTATTTTTAAAGACGGCCTTACTGAACGGGTTATGACGTATGTCGTTAGTAAGGTGTGCGTCTGTGACATACCAAAAATTAACACTTGATGCATTATCATCATCATCATCATCTTAACGATTATTATCATCATTATATATACTAAGCCGTTTAGTTATGACCAAAGGAGTTACGCTAAGCGTTTGAGACCAAAATCTTCCGTGTTTCGTTGTCACGCTGTATACAATCATCTCCCTAGCTAAAGTTTGCAATTCTGCCCTAGCTCAGCTGATGCAGAAATAAACGATTATTTCCACGGACTTGTATATTTCCCGGTAGTGGCTAGAATTCCAGTAGTTTTGGTATCTGTGGGATGTTTCATCTAAAATTTATCTCGGAGATTTTACTCTCTCGGTCATATGTTTCGCGGGTAACCCAGCCCAGGAGTAAGAGCCTTTATACATTATTATTAAACATCTGTTAACTCAGGATATTGGGTTCATCTAAAATAATTGCTAATATCCATCTTTAAGGTTTTTCCCATTTTTAGTCAGAATCACAAATGAGCTAATTATGTTCTTATTGTGCAAATACCAAATGATCAATTATATATACCTGGCCGGGAAAATGAGAGACAAAGTTTTCATTTTGTTATCCGTTGTTAGAATAGCTCCAACTCGTTGTATCGCCTAAAGGGTACATCTTTTAGAATTGGCTGGTCTTGTTGACACGACTCTAGTGGGGGCTTGGTCTTAAACAAGAGTATTGTAGTAGAAGATGGTATCAGCAAGGTTAGTATTTGGTGTACGATGGTTCGCAAAACCGTACATGAGTAATTGTTGTTTTTTCTTCTGATAACGGCAAACTGTTGTGAAATATGCATCTATAATCATGGAACTTAAAGATGACTTCCAGTCATAAGTACCTTATTTTGTTATAAAGATGGCGGGGGTAATAATTTCGAATATTTTGAGTTCGTTGACCGATATAAAAGTATAAAATTTGCATGATCGAGATGAGAACTAAAATTAAATTTTCTTAGAGTAGTGATGTTTGGTTTGGACTATAAAATAAGTATGCTAGATTTAATCATTTCGAATATACTGGGTCAATGTTTTTTAGATGATGTGACGTCAGTGTATGACGTAAGTAGGCCATTAAGCTATCCCAAAATGCAGTTGAGCGGTTAATTCTTGAGCTTCGGTATCGGTTTCACTTGGTATATTTGGCCGTCGCGCTACGTCCAACGGAAACGAGATGATGAAGTAGAAGACTCTTATTGATGAATGAAACATGACACAGACACAATCCAGCGATTTAGCGATCTTAAGAGCAAAATGATAACAGCCGCACCACGATGGAGGGGGGGGGGCACACCTGTACATAACATAGTAATATCTCATTGATAGCTGTCCTTTATTTTATTTTATTTTTAAATTTAAAAGACTCAGTTTCAGACTCATTAATCTTAGGAGACCATGTGACGTAATGGAACCAAATATCAAATACTATTCTACCACATAGTCCATGAAGCAAGACCCGATACAACTGTATTTATGTATCAATGTTTTTGTATTATAGTATCAATAAACAGATTGGCTGCCACCATAGCGTCAAAGGGTACATCAAAAACATTAGGTAAGTCTCTTAATACATTTTAGCGTTCGCATTAGTAGTGTCCTATTTCTGTTCAGCTCCTAATTTTACTGGAAGTGTGCAAAACATATCAGAATTTGTACTGGAAGTGTGCTAACGATATCTGAATTTAAACTAAAAGGGACCTATATTTGTAGAGGCAATTATTTATCAATGATAAATAAAACAGTCCTCGCGGCCAAAATATTTCCCAAAATACAATATTCCATTGCTTATTTTGAATTATGTGTTAGAAACCTTCACTAACCTTAAATTCAATGACACTAAACACCATGATATTTTAACCCCAGGATACTTACACTGTTCAACCTCAGTAGGATGGAAAAGTTTTACAAAATCCAGTGCATTCATTTATTTAGTCGTCTATCCACAAATTCCTTCAGTTATCGCATATTATAAAAGTCAATATGAACACATTTCTTGATGAGATTTTGGTGCTGGCTATTCCGTTGGAATTACTCGGGTCGATAAATTTCGGATCCTTTACTAACATATTGTGTATGATATGCACACACCAAATATGCAGTTGAAACATTGGGAACTTGTAGACAAATCTGAATCAGTAGAAGAAAATATGTTCAAGTGTTACGATCTTAACCCACAACGGTAGTTTTCTCGGTTGCCGCTAGACGTTACACTAGTTGCGAATGGTGGCCCTTTCAACGTTGACTGAGGTTTAGAATTTGCTCTGAGGTATTTTCATATGTTCACTTCTTAAGGATGGCCTCCTTATTTGTACAGATTTCAACCTAAGTTCCTCCAATATCAGGCGTTGGGATACCTCTTCGTGGTTGAACTGGTAATGGAGTTAGTCACATATTTCTGGGTCTTGGCTTCGGTTTGAAGGGTGTTAAATGTTTTCTTCTAACTAAGTAAATGGCTTGACTCGTTTAGCTTCTCAGGTGCACGAAAGTGATTTTAAAAAAGCAACAACAGTAATAATAACAACAAAAACAACATACACCGAGTAGGACCTTTATTTATTACATACCTCGGTCTAATATTATGTGAAAACTTTACCGCGAAACAGCAATTAAGCTTTAATTAGTGGACCCTCTCTAAACGAACTTCTAGTGTATATAATACGAATATTATTTCCCTCCTAGAGGTGATTTGTTTATTTATTTATTTGTTTATTTGTTCGTTTGTTTGTTTATCGATCTATCTATCTATCCATCTTTCTATCTATTTTCCAAGTAACTTCTGGCATTTTGACAGTTTTGGATAGAGGCATTTCGAGAGGAATCACCGACAATAAATCTACAACTACTGACACAGGTAAACACGATTATTTATATGAAAGCTGTCTGATAGTTTGTGTATATGCTTGTCTCTCTGTATGAGTGTATTCTACAAACAGACAGACAAAGAGAGAGGTAAATTGAAATCGAATTAAGGACCTAATATTTCCTATTGTCTATTTCCTCTGATATAGTTATTTATTGTATAGTTATTTGTATTATATATATATATATATATATATATATATATATATATATATATATATAAAGACGAACTTGTCTAAATCGTTCTCTCTAAACATCGATATCCTGTCAAAATATATATCAACGCTAAATGGTCTTGATAAACCGGCCAGTGTCTATTCTGAATACCGGTCGACTATCTCGTCATAAATCGATGTTTTACGTGATAAATTCACTGAATATACCGATTTCCCGCAAATGGAATATGTACGACACCTAATCAAATATCCCATACCTATAATTTCAGTACTTTATGTTGCAATTGCTGCTCTAGCTGGTGTCGCCTTGATTGCCATAATAACCATCCTTGTGATTCGTCGAAAATCTCTGACGTCACCAGACAATGTCGAAGCGAAAGGTCAAGCACCGACGACGACCCGAAATCCGGCCTATAGAAGTGATGTATCCGGGATCCAGGTTCCCAATCAAGTTACATATCCCAATCCCCGAATCAGCATATCGGGATTGTTAAGTAATCAACAGACTAATCAGTACGACATACCTGAAGATAGCATGACGTCAGACAACAATTCACGAAGCGATCCAGACCAACGACCTTCCGGATCAGATGGAAGGGTACAACACGATTATCTGGAGCTAATACCCGATTGATCGGGACGTTTATTGAACTTTGATAGCCAATATTACGGTCAAGACAGATTAGGAATCAAAATAACCCCAAACCAGCTTTGATTGGGGCTGGAAATTCTACAAGATCAAATTCCTAATAAAACTTGTATATTATTTCTTGGATACGACAAGCGAGAATCGGGATTTAATACAGAGAATTACAACTGATCATCCTTCGAACTAAGTTCGGGTAGTTTCTACAGGGGAATAACAGAAAATTTCAGTTTGTAAAAAAGATTAGCACTTCTCAGATTTTAGTCTCATTATAGTAAAATTGTCTTCTTCCTGGACGACTCATTAATGTAATCAAATTTCACTTTATTGCTATAATGGCCGACCAATTACTACCTTTATATTCTGCGTAGGAAGTCTGTAATCCCAATAAACATCGATCCTTTATAGATGCTGCTTAAATAACTTCAAGTCAGTTTTTACGGCTACCTACTTATGAACGCCTTGTGAACGTTTATTCACAGATCTGCAGGATAAATCTTAGCCCCAATAAGATGGCATTCCTGAACATTGACAGAACGTAAGGATGTTTCATTCTTCACGCATTTTGACGTTTCTTAATATCTGGGTTTGCCCTGGCAATCCATTAATCAGAATTAGTTTAGTTGAGCTTACGTGTGTCTCTCATAAATGGCTTCCCTCGCTTATGGCTTCTCGGGTAACGGAATTATTGTTTATTTTATTTACCTGCATGCAAACATGTTTACAAATGAAAATGCTTAAAATATATTCTGACATATGTGCGTTTATTTGTGAGTGTACGTGTCTGTGGGCCTGTGCATATATGTCCCACGAAAGAATGGTTAAAGGGTAATAAATGGCCAGCGAGTTAGCTAGGATTAATTCAGAGCAATAACGAAAGGTTCAAGTGATATAAGTTAAATTTGATACTCAGTTCAGATTATGCGATCTTTAGGTGAGTCATGTGATGGATCAATCACGTGGGGATAATGGGAATGTATGTGTGTGTGTGTGTTTGGGCGTGTGTGTGTGTGTGTATGTGTAATATATATATATATATATTGTAACATGTATAATATGGAAATAACTGCAAATAAAAGAATGTGCTAGTGACATAAGAATTATTTTTATTGAGAATGATTAAGTGAGTGAGTGAGTGAGTGAGTGAGTGAGTGAGTGAGTGAGTGAGTGAGTGAGCGAGCGAGTGCGTGAGTGAGTGAGTGAGTAAATCAGTCAATCAGTCAGTCAGTCAGTCAGTCAGCTTCTCGATGAACTCATATTTAATTGATCAGTCGCTTAAGACACAAGCAGAAACAAAATAAATCACCACAGCAACAACAACAACAACAAGAAAGAAAAGGCGTTCATATAAAACTCTCCTGTTAACGCCCAAGTTGCAAATATCCAGATTGTAGAATAGATTCCCAATTCTGCCTCTGTATGTGGCAGACATGGGGTCAATTCAATTCCGTGATTGGAATCGATGGTCAATTCCAATCACGGAATTGGAATTGATTATTTAAAAAGAAATGGAATTGGAATTGTATGTGGGAAGTTTCATCTTACTGTAAAAGGATTCGGTCTCATTCGACTCTTAGACTTTTGTCCTTTGCTTGCTGAAACTGATCGGTTATAAATATAGTTTGAAGGGTACACGTAATTAACACCAGGATCTAACACCAGACAACTCCTACTTTATATTTATAAATACATTTTATTAAAGTGACGTCTATGACCTGTATTTAATTATTTTAATCTGATCTTCACATAATCTAACTCTAATTTCAATATATAAAAATTTCTAATTTTCATTAAGGGATAAAAATGATTACAAACAACCATGCTCTGAATAAAGTTTATATATATATATATATATATATATATATATATATATATATAATTTGGCTCGGCTTCACATGAATATTGAACCAACCATTAAACCTGGAACTTGTGCTTTGTACTGGGTTACGTTGAGCCACATAAATAAATATACAAGTACGAAGCTAGATTAATATGTGCTAAGGATGAAGTAACCATCAAGTACCGAGGTCAGAGGTATTGGACCGCGCGGTGCACTCTAATAGACCACAATAAAATGCGTCAACAGATAAAAGTGAACGAAAAGAAGAAGAAGAAGACAGACGAGAACAGAAATGGCTTCCCTTGAAGATCTATTTAGTTATCGCAGTATACATACACATAGTCGGAGGAGGGAATATTATGTGAATTCTAAATAAACAGAAATAATGAAGTAGCAGATCCAGTAACCTCTTAACACCTCATGTGGCATTGAGGTCTGGATTTATATTTTATGATATTGAAACTCTTCTTCTTCTTCCTCTCCTCTCCCCCCCCCCCTTCTTTCTCTCACTCACTCACTCTCCCCTGGAATCCCCGGAAGTATGCACGGGTCCCACTTATATACTAAGTATGGGAAGTGCAATAAAATATCATAAAAAGAACAACAGTAGCAGTAGTAGCAGTAGCAATATAACAACAACAACGACAACAACAACAACAACAACAACAACAATCACAACATAAGACTATAGTAATTTACTCAACTATTCACACCTATCCGTCATCAAGTGACAGTTGTTTTACCTTTACCTGGCTATCGATCATCGATCTCCTGTAGTCAGTATGTCATTATAGAGAAGGTCATTATAATGTCAGAGTAAAATGATTTATTTGACAGCCGACTAATGACATCTCAAGTTTTCTTGTAAACAGTTTGGGTTAGAAACGTGATTCTCGGAACACTGACGGGGTCGTCGAGTACACGGTGATTATGCTGATTGGCTACGGCACGGGAAGATGAATTGGGTCAAAGTGACCGGGGCACTGACTAGTGTTCTCGGTACTACTTCTGCTATTACTGCTACTACAGCTACTGTTATTAATGCTGCTACTACTACTACTGTTATTATTGCTGCTACTACTACTACTACTACTGCTATTACTACTACTACTACTACTATACTACTGCTATTACTACTACTACTACTAATAATAATATTACCACTAATACAACCACTAAAAAATATCAATCACCAATAACAATATTACAAATCGTAGTAATTTTTAAACTGATAATTTCTATCCTTTATGTGAAACTTTAGAATATGATAATTATCAATTGATACAGATCGATAATAATATTTAGTTTTACTAAATGACATATATTTCGGTTTCCATAAATAGCAATGAATTTGTATTAAATGTCCCAATTAATTAAATATATATCTCCGGTTTGCATGTAATACAAAAATGGATTGTATACAATCAGCAACATTTGTATACTGCATTGTCTTATGAATGCATTATCATTATTATTAATTGATCAATCAATTATATAATTTATTGATTAATTTATTTATTGTGTATATTAGTAATCAAAACGAATAATTTCTGAATATCGAAGAGCATCTTTGAATAATTATGCATGAAATAAAGTATTTAAAAATATATAATATTTATTTATATATTTAGTTATTAATTTATTTACTACTACTACTACTACTACTACTACTACTACTACTACTATTACTACTACTATTTAAAGTCAAAAGAACGAGTCCCTTATACCGAGCGGCACTCATACTATAATTAAACTGTTTTTCTCACCTTTTTCCTATTTGATGTATTAGAACGTCGAGTTATAACCTTCACGTTTTCCTCATCATAATTCCTCATCTTTACTCTATTTACTAATGACAGGTCGTCAACTTAAACATCAATAATAACTAGAGTCACTGAGGTCGAATTGTCCAATAATTCTTTACTTAGCTTTATTCCCGACAAAAAGTGAAAATCGAATTCTTGATAATCTTCCCATTTGTGTATTGTCCGGGTTACGTCATACGTATTAATAAAATGATCTCTCTCTGTATGTATGTGTGTATGTGTGTGTGTGTATGTGTGTGTGTATGTGTGTGTATGTATGGGTGTGTGTATGTGTGTGTGTGTGTGTATGTGTGTGTGTGTGTATGTGTATGTGTGTGTGTGTGTATGTGTGTGTGTATGTGTATGTGTATGTGTGTGTGTATGTGTGTGTGTATGTGTGTGTGTGTGTGTATGTGTGTGTGTATGTGTGTGTATGTTTGTGTGTATGTGTGTGTGTATTTTATAAAGATAGTTAAGGCGCTGGCACAGGTGTTATACTTTCATTCAAACAACAATTAACTCCAAACTGATTTTAAAAAAATATTTAATTGAAAGTATAATTAATTACCGGTAAAATTAGAGAAAAATGAAAGAAAAAAAATCTAAAATAATCCAGAAGAGGATAATCTAAATATAAAAAGAAACTATGATTAAAACAAAACCAGGCTTTGTGTCGAACACTACGGCCAAGAAAGATTAAGCCTAAAATGGAAAAATAAAATATTAATACACAGTATGAATAATGTATGAATAATATAAACATAAATCAGAATAAATTCAGATTAATACTAATAGCAGCGATATAACACGACTCAACCCAATAGCAACGACCGGTTTCGACCTATTCAAGTCTTCATCAGGTTGCATAGAATGTCTAACGTTACCTTGCTTGCTTGTAGTTCGGGGAGTATCCCCAGGCTGTCGCTTGTTTGGCACAGCCTCTATGGTGGAGTCCTTCTCCGTAGAGTTTCTGTATCTGAAAATGACTTTGTAAAGTTCCGGTCCCGGATGTACCGGTGCCGAACCTTTACAAAATATTTACTGTGTGTTTGTTTTTTGCCAGATGTATGGGTCTTTTTTAAATAAGGGTATTATTATGTGTGGCGTGGCTGTGACTTTGTGTATTATAATGACTGCTTTTTCTGTGTCGGTTAGGTTGTGTTGTGCCGGAGTTAAGAGTTGTTTAAGAGGTTGTCGGCAGGCTGGGAAGGCGGGACAATTAATTAGATAGTGGACGGGGTCAAAGTAAGCAGAGTGCTTTATTATTTGGGCCGACAAAGCTTTTTGTGTGCACCCAGCAGCGGAGGCGGCGTATGTGTACGTCTGCTATTCTGTTATTTATGATGTGAATGCCGGGAACAATGGTTTTATTGTACCAGGTACTTAATTTGGCTGTGTCTTGATTTGGTGTTATTTGTTTGTGAAGATATTCTGTTATTATGTGTTTGTAGGCACCTGGTGTCTGTTCTGTGTGTAGGATGTTGGTTAGGTTAGTGGCTTCGTTGGCCAGAGCGTCGGCTCGTTCATTACCCTCGATATTTGTGTGGCTGGGAACCCAATGTAGAGTGGTTAGACTGCCACGTTGGCTTAATGCAGAGGCGCAGTTAATAATTTTCGTTGTGATTTCTGGATATGTTCGTGTTTTTGTTTGTGCCAGGATTTTGATGGCTGCCATCGAGTCTGAGTGTATGATTGTGTCTTCGTGTCTGTCTTGTGCCTCCCGCCATGCGAGGGCGGCGTGTATGGCGTGAAGTTCTGCTAGAGTGATTGGTGTGTGGTCGGGGAGTCTTCCACAGGGATTTCGGAGTGCTCCCTCCACAAAACAGGCCCAGGCAGATTTTCCATCCTGGCGGACACTGGCATCTGTGTAGATGTTTATTGCTGCCTGGTCTCTGTTCAGGGAAGAGATCCTGTCCGACGCCTCAGTGAATGCCCCTTGTGGGTCTTGGGTTTTTGATTTTCTGTTTACGATAATGATGGTCAATGGGTAGTCGCGCCATGGAGCAGTTTCCTTGGCATCCGGAGGGTGGATTGCTGGAATTCTCATGTCCCTTTGAATAGCAGCTGCTTTCATGGCCCAGCTTTTATTAATGTGTACTCTGGGGTCTTTGTGTAAGCTTTCTTGTATTTTAAATGTGATTTCTACTGGGTCCGGTTTTGTCGCTGTTCTTAATATGTATTTGGCTGTGTCTCCTCTAATGAGATGGGCAATAGGGGGGATGCCGGATTCTCTGCTGATAAGGGCAGAGGGGGCAGTAGGGGGGAGTCCTAAGACATATTTAAGTGCAGTTCTTTGTGCTATTTCTATGTGTTTAATTGCCGTTTTAGATGCAAGTAGGTAGATTGGGGCCGCATAAAGAAGTATGGATTGAATTAGGGCTTTATAAAGATTAATAAGATTGTTTGTGTTTATTCCTACTTTAACATTAGAAATAATTTTTATTATGTTTAGTCGAGAGTAGATTTTTTGTTTTGTTTGTAGTGCGTGTTTGTTGAAATTGAGGTGGTTGTCTATGATGACGCCTAAGTATTTGTACTGTTTGACTATTTCAATGTCTTGTTTGCCTATATGGAAGGTGTTGTGTTGTTTTGAATTGGTGTTGAATGCAATTATTTTAGTTTTGGCGGTGGAGAAAAATAGACCTAGGTCATTGGCTTTAGATGCTGTTGTGTCGAGGGCGGTTTGTAGTTTTTTGGCCGGCCTTGGGCCGTGTGAAATAATGGCTATGTCGTCGGCATAAGCCAGGATGTCGACACATGGGGGTAAGGATGTGGAGATTAGTGCTGTAATTAGGGCGTTAAATAGTGTAGGTGAGAGGGCGGAGCCCTGTGGGGAGCCTGTAGTAAGTGGGTGTGAGTCAGATTTTACCCCTTGGACTGTAACTTTAATTTCTCTATTGTCTAGGAAGTCTTCTACCCACGATATCATTCTTCCCTTGATGCCCAGGGAGATTAAAGCGTCTAAGATGACGATGTGGTTAGCCCTTTCAAAGGCCTTATCTAGATCCAGAAAGGCAGTGTAGACTGTGCCGGATCGGGTTTTTCTTCTTCTGTTGGTGATTAAGTTTACTAAATGTAGAATTGGGTCGACAGTTGATCTGCCTTTTGTAAACCCGAAGAGATGTTTTGGTCTGGGGAGTTTAAATATTAGTCTGGTGAGAATTAGTCTCTCCATGATTTTTAGTATTGTAGGGAGGAGAGATATTGGTATGTGGCCTTTGCCACCAGGTTTAGGGATAGGGACGACTATTGAGGTTTTCCAGAGTCTGGGAATTCGTCCTTCTCTCCAGGATTGGTTAAAGAAGTTTAGAAGTCTAACTTTGAAAGAAGGGGGAGATTTGGAGTAAAAGATGTATGTAAGTTTGTCTTCTCCAGGGGCGGAGTTTTTTGGTGTTGATAGAACTGTTTCCAGTTCGTGTGGTGTGAAAGGGGTGTCTGTGTCTGCGTGTTCACTTTTTGCTAGATATATTGAGTGCAGTCTGTCTGGTTGTTGTTTTTCTAGAGCTGATTTGACCTCTTCGGGTAAGGTTTGGTGGTCAGCTCTAGTGGCGAAGTGGTGTGCTAATTTGTTTGCTTCTTCTTTGGGGTTAATTACTTTTGGTTGGGAAGATTTACCCCGGATTTTTTTTATCTCGCGCCAAATTTGCGCCGAGCCCATGTCCCCGAGTTGTTTGCACCAACTGTCAAATTGGTCTTCTTTAATTGTGTGAAGTCGTCGTCTCGTTTCTCGTTGAGCTGCTCTTAGTTCTGCTCTATTTTGAGATGTCGGGTGAGCTTTAAAAACTTTTGTCAGTTTACTGACTTCTTTGGTCCATCTCCTTGCTTCTGGTGTTAAGAAGGAGCGAGGACGTCTTGGGCGATTTCGGAGGACTATGGGGATGGCTGCTGTTGCGGCTTCGTTTATATCGTCAGTTAATTTACGAAGTAGGTCATCTAGAGATAGATTATTGTCGCTGTCGTCGGCAGATAATTCGTGTAGTCTGTCTGCAAATTGTTTCCAGTTTGCTTTGTCGGTGTCCCATTTGGGTTGTCCTAGGCTTTCTGGTACGTTCGTGAAAGCGTCGGATAGTACTATTACTGTGGCTATGTGGTCTGAGGTTAGAGCTTCTAATTGGCTCCAGTCTGCTATGGCCGCAACTTCAGGGGAAGCTATGGCAAGATCGAGGGTCGACCCATAGACAGTGGTGGGGACTTTGGGATCATTTAATAATATAGCGTCACAGTCACTTATTTGTTGCTGTAAATGTTGTCCTGGTCTGGTGTTTTTTGAGCCCCATGTTGTAGTATTGGCGTTGAGATCGCCTGTTATTAAGTAATGTTTATATGAATTTGTTGCTTGTTGTATATCATATAGGTGGTTAGGGGAGACGTATGTATTAATTAATTGGAAGGGACCGCTTTTAAAGCCGGTTATTTCAGTGGTGATTGATTGCCAATCACTGGAGGAGTTAATTAGGGGGGACGTGTTGTGTGGTATGTTATTATGTATTGCAGTTATGAGTCCTCTGGATACAGTATCTGAATTCTTTGTGTGAGGACTGTGGTAGATAGTGTATCCGGGAATTTTTATTGAATATTTAGTGTTTGTAAGAGTTTCTTGTAGTAATACTATGTCTGGTTGTTTGTCTTGGATGGCTGCAATTAGGCTATTTTTGTTGCAGTGGAAGCCTCGGATGTTCCAGGAGATGATGTTGAGATCTCTCCCGAGCTGTCCTTTGCTTTCACTGGGGTGTGTTGTTTTGTGGGTTTTGGTTTTGTCTGGGCTGTTGTTTTGGCTGACCCCAGCGCCACTTCCAGGATCGAGTCCAAGACCTGGCTCGATCCGACCTCTTCCTGGACCTTGGTTAGGTCCTTCTCTGCCTTTGACAGCAGGTCTTTGGGCAGTCTCTGGATCAGATCCTGGACGCTTCGCATAGCCATGAATATGGACTGCATATGGCCGAGTATGGCCGTGAGTGTTGCTGTGGTGGGGTCTGTCTGTGTTGTTGTCTGCGTTGTTTGTACAGGTGTTGTCTGTTGCTGTATGTGAGGTTTTTTTTGTAATGTGGGGAAATCTGTCTCCGACAGTAGTGCCGGAGCTATTTGGGAAGGTCGGTGTGTAGTTATTTGTGGGGGTGATTTGGTTTTTAATGCCCACGGAGCCGGGGCTGTAACTGCTGCCTGGGGGGGTCTTTGGCGGGGCTGAACTCCCAGTCTCTTCTGAAGATATTGGACGGTCTCCTTCCTGGCCGGACACCCTTTGTATGCTGCCATGTGGCTTCCGCCGCAGTTGATGCAACGCGGCGTTCCGGCCTTCTGGCAGCACACAAAATGCTGACCCGCTTCCTTCGGACCCTGCTTTCCACAGTGGTAGCACCGGGCTCTGGTCCTGCAGTGCTTCGCAGTGTGGTTCCACCTGTGGCACCGGAAGCACTGTGGAGGGTCCCTGACAAAGGGTCTCACGGGCAGCATTCCGCACAGAGGGATCCTGAAGGAGTCCTCCAGTTTCTTCTCCGTCATGAAAGAAACGCATCTGGTTACTTGTCTTGTTGAAGTTTGGGGTAGGAACCCCTGGCTGTCGCCTATTGGGCACAGCCACCTGGTGTTGGCTACTGTTGTTGTGATGAATGGCGTACTATGCAATGTTTGGCATGGTGGAACCTCAGTTTAGTATAGAAGTCAATTTCGGAGGAGAAAAAACCTTACCAGTTGCCTGGTTGACTAAAACCTCCTCCTACTATAATGTCGCGTCCGGGAACCTCCGCCTCCGAACAGCACGGATTATGGGTACGGGGCCCAAGCTCTTATCCACTAGTCCATAGGCGGTCTGATCTGTCCTTGGTATGTGTAGGGATCTTTCTGGAGAAGTGGAGTTATGATGTCTGGTAGAAATGTTGATTTCTTTATGAGCAACGCCGCTAGTGGCGGTCTGGAAGTTTGTGGTCTTCGGGCGGAGATGACCTTAGTGATCTTCGTGCTTTGGGTAGGCTGGGCAGTTCAGCAGATAATGTACCGGATCGTACACTTGTTGACAGTGCCGGCATAGTGTTTCGGGTGACGGGCCGGTGGCATCTGGCTACCATATTGCTCGAGGTTTATATACACAATTTTCAATAGGAAGCCACGCACTTAATCCTTTAGTTCTTTTTAACAAAGGAGGGGTGCTTTTTTAATCTCTTTGTTCTACTTGTTCTACTTGTGAACTTACGTAACCCGGTGTTTTGAAAACATCCCAACGATAATTGAATATAATTTATATGTTTGAACAGGTGTGAAAGTGCCCAACATAATAAGAAAATAAACCTAAATGTACTTCAAATGAATTAGTCGTAGCTTCCTATTTGACTATTGATATATAGATATCTCATTGCTTTACAAACATAGTATCGGTGGGTTGAGAATTTTGTGTTTCGGGCGATTGACGCTTTACTGAAGTTGTGTTTGTGATTAACTTTTCCAGAGCTTCAGGAGACATCCTATTTATTTTAAGGTATTTATTTCAACTTACTTGACACTAAATAACCCGAGAGGCTTTTATGTTTAGTGTAAGCTGTGATGATATTATATTGATAGTGTTCTAAATAACTCTTTGGTTGAAGTATTTTAAAATGTTTATTTATTATTCTTAGCCATATTGCCTGTTCTAGAAAACGGCATTATTAGAGCTACAGTGTCACTTTTTTCGGCCGATTCTGATATATCTTCCGAACGTTTTTTGTTTAACCCTGTTGGTTCTAATGACCCCAGGGTTTCAATCCAAAAAGTTTCTCGTTTTAGTCTATTAATTCAGTCCTGCCAATCAGAACCTGAGCTGTGTATTTGTTCAATCGGTATTAAAATATAATCACCGAGAGATGGACGGTTGTAATCAGGCAGAGAAGAGTTATCTGCGTGCACTTTTAAATGTGTATATAAAGAAGAAAGTCGATGTTTTCGTTCAATTGTAAATCTATGGCCATTAGCTCTTATGCGAAGAGATGTACTAGTTTTGCCAACATATTGTTTATTACAGAAGTAGCATTGATAAGCATAAATAACGTTTGAAGAAGAGCAATCTATATCTCCCATTATTCCAAATGTTTGTTTGGGTGACAGTGCAGGTAATATTTGAGCAATAACTTATTAGATGACACGTCATGCAGTTCATAATATTGCATGGTTTTGAACCCCAATGGCTGGTAGTTGGAATGCCGGTATTTGACCGACGTTGTTTTATTTGCAATTCCCTAACAGTTTTGCCTTTAATACCACGCATCCACCTTTTAGAATAATTTCTTTTACACAAGGCTTGAAAAAGAATACCCCGTGCCTTATCAAAGTCTTTTTCGTTAGACCATATTCAAAAAAATCGTATAATTTGCGATCTTAATAAACCTTTATAGGTATGTTTGGGATGAAAAGAATGTTTGTGCAACATCTGATGAATACCGGTTGGTTTAAAAAATACCTTGGTCAATAAGGTATTATTGTTTTTAGGGTATTTGAATACAGTGCTATCTAAATAATTGACTGAATCAATACAGATAAAAGATTTAAATTTAATGGGAGGTTCATGTGTATTAAAAATATTTGAAACTCAGACCAGTCCAATATATGTGTGTGTGTGTGTGTGTGTGTGTGTGTGTGTGTGTGTGTTTTAGGGCACATATAAAGAGGCAACAGGCACAGAGCATCAACATATCTAAACATCCTTCGAGACCTACCTCCATAAATCTAAATACAAATACAACTATACATACATTAATCTAAAAATAAAATGTTCCATACCTCCACATATTGATAGATGTGTGCGTATACCCAAGCATGAGTCATCAGCCTGTGGGAACCAGCTCATTCGCTTTTCGTACCCAACAAATATGTCACGCCCACAGGAAAGCGGCTACATGCAGGCTACGTACAAAAAAGCGGAAGCACGTAAAAAACATACCATTTGATACCACAGCTCGCAACAAACGACACGTGCGTGTGGTTCAATGGTGACTTGATACATTCATATCATAACCTATTTTGACACCACAGTTTACATTCAACAGTAATTTTCTCTGTGTGTGTCTGTTTGTCATTGATCAGAATTGTTTCCTAGTCAATATTTAAGATCAGCAATTGTTACTATTTTCAGTGAATTATTAAATCGATTGAAGCATATCATCAATTGTATCATTATCAGTTGACCGGTATTTAAAGAGAACCAGATGATTATATGGAAAATATTGTTTCAATAATATTGTATATTAATTACTGGTACAGATTATATCCCATTTTACCATTAATCAACTAAAAATTGGCCAAGTTAGGCGGCATCTTGGGTAAGGCTTTATTGACCTATGTCGGGTACACTAGGCTTTCGGGTATTTCGGGCCCCCCTCCTTTATTACAACATGACACCCCACTACAGTTTACAGCCTGACCCTGGTACGGCAGGCACTATACGGTAGCATATAGCCCTATTTTTATTTTGCGAGTCTCCTGAAGAATTCTACACGCACTTTTTTAAAATAATATTTAATAATATTATCTAGATAATCATTATGATAATAATACTGCCTCTGTGGCCATATGTGTAGAGCGTGGGACTCCTTGTCCATCGTCATGCTATGCAGGAGTTCGGAGGTTCGAATCTCGCCCGTGGCACTATCGAAAAGTAGTTTTTTTCAGAGAACTGTCAGGGATTTCTCCACCAAATATGTCATCTATTCTAAATTTGTTTTGAATTAATCCTCGTGAAGAAGCAGGAATTTACAGACTCTATCCGTCTCCCTCATTTGAGGTAACCAAGCCATGTAAAATAACTGCCATTTCGAAACCTCAAAATACATATGTACATGTATCGATCCAGCGCAGAGTTGCGAAGTGCCCTTAATGGGACAGTTCACCCTGAGGAAAGATTTCTATGTATTGCTTATAGCATGTTCAATAATAATCACGAACTATACTTGGTATCATGATATAAGGAAATAATCCAAATTACTGGATGGCCGCCATTACGGCTGCACCGGAAGCCAGATTCGAAGGCGGGAAAGAGAAAAGTCAGGCCCGGAGTACACATAGTTCATATAGACACCAGTTAGTGTAACAGGACACCGGTTCTCCTCGGCGCTTCTTTGATGATTCCCCTTTTTTTCGAAACAATCGGAATCATATTCGTCTTCTAAGGTTCCTTCTGGCTCAAACTGATATGATTGTATGCCATTCATGGCGTAATATTAACAAGATCATTGCGTTTTGTTCTGGAATTATTCCTGGCTAACACTTGTTTACGTGCTTTTGTACGGGCTCTAAAGACTTACAGTCAAACTGCGGCGTTCAAGTGACGTCAGCATTCAGGAGCTTCCGGTCTCTATCTAGCTTCAGGATGGCGGCGCCCACAGGGCAGAACAAGTCTATTAATCAGCACTTTTAACTGGATTATTTAATGTGTGGGTGATCGTTTTCACATTTTGACATTCTTTATTATATCTGTGAACATAGCTGTAGTAATCCTTAAAATTTGAAATGAAGGTTGACTTTTCCTTTAAACATTGGAGCATTAAGGAGCTGGGAACTCGTAGTACCTGCGGGTCCCCTAGGTTTCATTTTACAGCAGATTTTTAGTTCTTGTGATTATTTGTCATTTTCATGTAGTAACGGTAAGAATAAAACTGTAATAAATAATTTAATGCCTCAATTATTTGGTTGTGCAGGTTGAATGCTAACAGTGGCTCATTTTAGCAAGATACATGTGTAGCAACTTTGGCAGATTTAATCACAATAGTTAATCACAATTGGTATTACCTTATACATGTATATAATATTTGTTGGTATATTGGGAACCTGGACAGAATACATTTGTTTCTGGTATGTTGTCTGGTGTACCACGAGGTTCAATCCTGGGTCCTTTTGATTATACAATGCATACCCACCCTCTCGTGATCATGGCGCAGCGATATGACGTTAAATATCACTTGCATACAGATGACACACAGCTGCATCTATCACTGGATCTTGACAGTTAGTGAATCTTCTCCTCTTCCTTGAGGAATTTATTACATTGTGTTACTGATATTAAAATGATAACATATATAATTATTATCTATTTAGTTTCACCACATTATGCTAAATCCTGAAAATAAAAGCATCACAAAGTGATGCATCCTCTATTGCCCTAATTGAAAATTAAAAACTCTTTTGGCAAATATATTAAAATGTACGAACATCTCACATCGGTATAACTATCATTTAAAAAATGTCCTATGTTTAAAAGGATCATTGACACAAAAAACACTTGCTACTGTGATCCATGCCTTTGTTATATATCGCTTAGACTATTGTAGCACCCTGTTATATGGCATATCTGATTATAACATCATAACATCAATCACCTTTCAGTTTAGTACAGTTCGCATAGTGATTGATACGCGAAAATGTGATAATTTTACACCAATTCTTAAAAGAAAATAATGCTACTTTCTAAACAACATATCAGTTTCTAAATATACTGACGACTTTTAAATCCATCAATGACTTACCATCTATATGTACATGCCAGAACTGTTGCCCATTATGAAGTCATCTCGAAAATCCGGGTCATCCAGCTGTATGTTTTTTTTTTCTCTCCAGGTTTCTGCGTGCCTGCTTAAATCATATGACGAATGTGCAGACCCTGACTTTGTGTAACACTTTATCTATGGATATTAGAAATGTGTTTTCTCTCGAAAATTTTAATTCTGTTCTAAAGCAGACTTACGCCAATAAAGAATGCTATCATTTAAATATCTTTGGTGTATTTGCATGCATCTTATTTCGGGTATCACCATACATCACCTTGGAATGGGCCCCGAATATACCTTATTATTATCATTATTATTCTTATTTTTATTATTCTTATTATTATTATAAATACATAAAGGATTGTTCAGACATTACTAGTTTTAACATTCACAGCCCCACGAAAAGCCCAAATTATTAAGTCAGCCCCGTTGAATTTTCATTATTCATGGTACCAGAACCTTTTTACGCAGTCCGTATATCCGCGTGCGCGCACACAACGCACATACAAACATACACACACACACACACATATATATATATATATATATATATATATATAGGCGCCTCTGTGGTCTAGCGATAGCGTGTTGTCTTGGCGTGGGCATATCTCAAGGGTTTCATCTTTGACTTCACTTCATTACCTCTGGAGGTCGCTCGGCCCATTTAGCCTACCATGTGCACAAAAGTGGCCGTCAAACACTAATCATCATCATCATGCACGTGCACACGCACGCCTGCATACCCAGATATGCGTATAGAATTTGGCTATTAATTGGTAAATAAGAAAACTAATATTTTATTCACGTATAACTAGAACATTGGTATTCATAGTTATCTATTAATTTATTATAAACGATACCATAGTCATAGATATTCTGTTTACTATTTAGCCTGAAATAGTTTAATTTTGCGCAGATTAAGGATGGACATACTTTTAAACAATTCGATGCTTTCATATTTTTACGCTAATGGGTAGTTTTACCACTTTATGCAAGTTATCAGGCATCATTCTATTTACTAGCAGATATGTATTATTTGACGTTTACTGATAATGTCAAATATTTGTAGAGAAATATATGGTTGGCAACCAGTGAATAATGATTGACATCGTTGTGGCGACATCTAGCGGATTACTTCTCCTGTAAATTGCCGGTATTTGGTTTTTGACTGTAGATCTAGTTGAACTTATTCTTTAGTTATAGATCTGTGTCATACTTGTTACGTGTATCGGTATTAGAAGTTATTAAAATTATTCCAGCTTTATACATTTCTTTAATTTGTTTCTGCTGTACCCCATTAATTTCCTAATGCATATATGATAATAAATATGGTATACTAACCTTTCGCCCAGGAATTTATTTACCCTCATTTAATTTCGTCCCATTATATATATATTTGTATTTGGTGACCATTGGCATTTGCTCTGAACACTTTCAACGCTTTCTTGATGACAGCCACATCTTGGAAATCGTACGACATTAAGTGTTGTAGTCTATCTAAAGACTAGATTTTGTTCTCCCACCCAGAAGTAAAATGATGACGTTGTTATTGTTAATTCACTCAGTTAGTCACTTAGTCAAGTTATTGCCAATCATCCTAGATCTAGATCTTGATAATGGTTCAGTTACCAGTTAACACAGTCTCCCAACTGGTTGCTTGAAGTATCACTGTTTTAATTATGTCTGGTGGGATATAATATTATTGAAAATATATATATATATATATATATATAGAGAGAGAGAGAGAGAGAGAGGGGCAATTTGCTGTCCTTGCTTATCAGATCATCCCCAAATGCATTGATGTGTGGTCATTTCGTGATAAGACCAATTCGGGACTACTATTATATTTACCACACAAAACAATGTTGATATATGAGCAAACATGTAAGTTATGTAACTTTCTATCCTAAATAATTTTTCATGTGTTTTAACACCTCCAGATAATAGACTACAACTACAGATATGTTACCTTTTATACCACCTCTGATGTGATAACACCTCTGGCAACGATCGCATTCCAGGATTTTGCTATTTCTATGCTATTTCTATTTTCACCACAATGCCGTTTTGAATGTGAATAACTTGTACTTGTTGAAGTTTGGGGTAGAGATATTGACCTCTGGTTGTCAGCTATTCATCACAGCCATAAGGTAAATAAAATCTGAAGCTTTGTTTATATAGCTTGAATACATAATTTAATCCATTTAATTTGCGTACATTTAATTGAAACCATTTGATGTTGAATACAAACAAGTACCTATATCCAATCAGTAATTGCCCTACTTCTCTTTTAAGATACCCAGATGAAGCGTTGTGATCCACTTAAACATAAGGACATACAATTATGAATTACAGTTCCTCACGATTATAGGCAATTCATTATTAGGAATGTTTTATCATGTCATGTATGCTATTTTTCTTCATTTATGGAGGTGTTAAAACTCATGAAAAATTAAATATAGAAAGTTACAAACTTATGTTTGCTCGTATATCAACATTGTTTTATGTGGTAACATGTAATATTAGTCCCGATTTGGTCTTGTCCCGATTCGGTCTTGTCCTGAAATGACCTGTATTCAATGCATCAATCTATACTCTAGACTTCGAGTTAGAGAGTACTGATTATTTTGATTGTATTCATTGTTTCATTGGCCACTACATAATTGTAGGTTTTCATCTTGGAGAAATTTGCCTGAACAATATATTTGTTCATACATGATTTTTCCATGGGATTATTTATAATGAAAAGGTTAAGGAGATGACCCAACTACACTGTTTTTGTACAATTTTATTGTTTATTATTATCAGTGGCATGTACTTATATTTTCGATGTTAGTGATCAATTAGCCTGTTAAACCACATGCTACTCAGTGGCTGTCTGGGCCTTTATTGCAAGGGTCATACTATATATTAACCCAGTTGCTGTATACAAAATTAACTTATCTAACCAAGAGACAATTTAAGCTGTACTAATCTTAAGTTAATCCTTTTCAGGTCATTGACATTCTGAGTCCATACTGCAAAAATAGCACCTAAATAAGTGGAAAATATCTGTAGAGTTTTGCTGTATTTAGTCACAGTTTAACTTTAAGTAATATTTTTATGCTAAATAGCAATAGCAATTTGTATATATAATGTATCCAGGAGGAGCATCCCCCAGAACCAGCATTAAATAAATGCACCCCAAAACTAGCATTTTAATTAGACCCTGGAATAGGCATTAAATAGACACAGCTGCTCGATAATACTCACTGGGACAAGTCAGATGACACGGTTCCTTATCTGATCAGACTCAAGTGGTCAACTATTCCGCAGGATTTTTAAATTCACCACATTGTCTCAGTCTGAAAGTTGGTACACTGATCATGCACGTACATAACATAGATCCACCACATCTTATGCCCATGTTATTGAGGCTGTTATTGATGGATGAATGTTGTTTAACGACACAATTTAGGCCATTCATTGTCCTATTTTTTTTCATCCAGGTGGTCACCGGCTGCATTACTTTATATCCAAGATAAGGACGGGCAACATGTGCTAGTATTTAATATAATTCACTGAAATACAGATTGGTTTCTTGTCAAAAACATCGATCAGGCATGATCCAGTAGACAGTACAGTATCTAGGCAGCTAAGAAATATGGTGATTTTTTACATTTGGAATTATTGTTAAAAGTTGGCTTTCTGTGATCTAGAGTTTTCAGGAATGTAATAATCATTTATAGTGGCTTTGTTGTTCGGGAGAATCCCCAGGCTGTCGCTTATTTGGCACAGCCTCTATGTTGGATTGGTTGAGAAACCCTCCCCCACCACTCACAGGGGAGCAGTACAGAAAGATGGAGGTGAAATATCCTGAGGGTGGTCACTGCCAGAGTGTTTTACGTCCTCAGGGGGTTTTTCAACGTCCCCCTTTATTTTTAAATAATTCAGTGGAGACCGCAGAGCCATTTAACATGGTCAGCCACCCACGATGTTGTGAACAGAGAAATTAATCCCTGGAAAAGTTTCGACCTCTTACGGAGCTATCATTTATAGTAGTCTTTCCTTCTGATATAAACCAATTATATGAGAAATACATGTAACACAATTGATTTGGACTGGTTACAATTGGCTTCTCTGTGGATTGTTGCCAGGGATCCCAGGAACTGTACTCACTAGAAGTAGTATTTAGCACCAGCTGGCAAAATCATCTCATTATTGGTTCACCCATTTTTTTTACGTAGTCATAGATTGCTAGCAACACAATGCTATTCTGCAATTGTTTTGAGAACCGAACATTTTGCCACTTCAGACAGATCGACACCTGACACTAATTTGATAAATTACATTGAGCAGAGTTTCATTGTGGTTAGAGTTTAACTTAGATAGGACATACGGAACATTATTAGTTGGCATGTTTAAAGATTGATCAAAATTGCAAATACAGTTTGCTTCCCGTGTGTGTAAACCTCCTGATATTCTACAAATTATTAATCATATTACGAGGGTAACATTGTGATGGGTTTAATTCCTAATGAAGTAATATTATTGTTAATTTATTTTCAGACCTGTGTGATATGAGTCCAGTATTAATGGATAGACTCCATCTATTGGGTGTTGACTTCATTCTATCATTACAACATTACTTTAAGGTAAGTGTGTTAATCAGTAAACAAAAATACACTCGTTTGAAGATTCTTGTCTGTCATATTTTATCATTCTGAATGCCTAATTACTTTAGATCATGTTAGGTAATGATCATCTTAGTAGATACCTTTGTGAACATATATTTTATGAGCAAGTTGTTTTGACCGTCAACAAGGTAACTTTGTATTGTTTTTTTCCACGTAACATTTTCTGTCCGTGTTGATGTATGTCTTGCATGATTGTGTGTCATGATGGCTCAGTGTTAAAGTGGTGTAGTATAAACTGAGAGATTTTCAGTTTGAATCAGTCAACTGGCTAATGGTCTATCACATTCACAGTGGTTTGACTCATCCACAAATCAGTACCTGATTGGATGGCTATGGATAAAATGACGATGATTGATGTAGGCTAAATGGGCTGAGCGACCTCCGAAGGTAATGAAGCGAGGTCAAAGATGAAACATCCTTCAGATATGTCCACGCCGAGATTAGAACACGCGTCGTAGTGATCTGTGGTCGAACATGCTAACGCTAGACCACAGAGGTGCCACAGGGTGGTTCTGGATAGTTGTGTATTATGTCACTGTAATTGGCAGCTGCAACCTATAAGTTGTTAGCAAAATCATGAAATGGATACACTGGCTATAACCAGCCAATATTGTTTTTGAAGAATTGATGTGATATGATCATATTTTTGACTATTTTTCATATTTTCCTGTTGTATTGGTATTGGTAAAGAGTTATTTATTTTGTCAGATTCTCTATTTTAATTAGTTGATACAATGTATTAGAAATAAGTTGATTATTATACTAGGAGTTCCACTGAATAGCACTTTTGAAATATTCTTCCTACTAAGGATGTTTTGTTTTAATTTTTTTTTTAATTTACATTTAATTTCTCATGGATATTTTTGGTTAATGCCACAACTACCTGGCCATTAATTACTTAGTGATTAAAGTAAATATTTGGGAATATTCAAGATCAAATAAACTATTTGGTAATTCAATTAAATATATTACAATATTTGAAATTAAATGAGCTACTTGGTGATTAAAGTAAATGTTTGGCTTTTGTTTATGAATTGCCTATTTGACTCGGATCAATCATTTGAAAATCTGGCTTTATTTAAACCTGATTGGAAACAGAAAAGTTAATTAAAATGGCTACAAAAACTGGGCAGATGAATCTCCCAGTCTTGATGGATTAGATCTTGTTAAAATAGATTTTAATAATGTCCTCCAATTAGTCAGACTCATTAGTTTGTTTCTAATCTTCTTCCCCTAAAAATTCAGTTATTTGTAAGTTTGGTTTTATTGTTACATTTATCGACGTTAGATAACGGGTCATCCACATCATTTGAAAACTAGGTTTGTCACATACAATTCACTAATCTCATCAACACTATTGGTATATTTCAGCATCAAGATGAAGTGATGCTGTTTCTGTCACACATTGGCGATCCAAAGAATGCCTTTCTCATCTATTTCCCGTTGGCTTTCTTCTGTCACCGAGCTACTGGCATCAAAGTAATGTGGGCTGCCGTCATCTCTGAGTGGCTTAATTCTGCTTTGAAATGGTAAATTAGCACAATTCACTTTATATATTCCAAGATTATACACGAGAATGGGCCAGAAGCCTGGATTTTATGGTTATGTAGCATTTTATGTTGTTGCATCAATGGAATCACTAATTTCCAATGTCACTTAAAATTAGCTGCAACAATAACTAATTTAAACAAAATTCTTTTTAGAAGAGGGTTATTAGTATATATTCTTTTATATAATTTTTATGGTGTGTGATTGATTGGGTGTATTACCTTATAAGATTTTTCATTTGGTGTTCTTGTCAGTTTGTATAATCTCAGGGTATCATACTCCCAATGAATTTTTAAATTGTCGCTAAATTGTATAGATTCATAATAGGAGACTTGGAGCAAACATACGGCACACTTAGTAGTACTGAATATATCAATTTCTTAGAGCAGTTGAGCTGTTTGTGAACTGTAAATCTAATAAAAAGTGAGGTCTGTGGCATATTTGTGGGCGAGGGAGTGAATGTTTTATCTTTTAATGTTGGTTATACTTGGGACATATGGAGAGCACTCCAATAGTGCACCAGTTAGAGCATTATGCTGCAACCTTCCAAGTTCTGGGTTAGCATCCCACACATACCTGTATTTGTGGGATGTTTCCCTAAGGAGTTGTCTTTTAGTCGTACGTCCGAGGTTTAGCCGATATAAAGGCTAATCAACTTGCCTCAACCTGAGACAGGTGGCTGATGGGCAGTGAAACACCAACAAACACAGGTATCAGTTGGATTTGAACTCTGATTTGGATATTTGTAGTACAGTACTCTACTTGAAGCACCGTTGGAGTGGCCATATTGAGTTTAGGAAATATAGGCCAGAGAAGTGCATTTTTGCGGCATTCTAAATTTGGTACTTAAATTATATTAAAGAGAAAATATTCTTATCCTTCATATCTGAAATAAATAGATAATCCGTGTTTGCTACATGGTGGAATGCTAAGTTGTTGGATTGAAATTCAGTATTATCTGTGTTTCTAAAATGTTTCATCTTTTAATAGAAGGCTTCAGCTTGTTCATTTTATTTCTCTAACGAATATCCCCCCAGTGGCCATATATCCGAGAGGTGACCAGCTCTGAGTCTAAATAATTCATTCGCTTATCCATTCAGTAATCTTTTAGTTGAATAACTTAGTCAGAGTATTGTTATTTTTACCAATGTTTTTATGTTTGGTGTCATGTTTATTTTTGCCCTTTTCAAGAATTCTTCATTTTGTCTTTACCTAGCTCTTCTCCTTTTTAAAAAAAAACACCATATATGTTCAAATCAAAATTAGTTGATTTGCAGAAATTGTACACCAAAAACATTCTGTTATGTATCGTACAACCATGTATATTCCACTTTCTTTAATTTTCAGTATTTATTGATTTGAACTGTTTTAGAACAAGATTTCATTAGAAATATTTAGTATTTAGTGAGATGATGATGATGATGATGTCTGATTGAAATGATAATGACGATATTTGTATTATTACGTAAACTTTTAATAAAGTCATGTCACTTAACAAGTCATAATATGTTGTCACTATCTCTAATCTTTATTTGATTTACTACTGCGTCCTCTTAAAAATTACATTGTTGTTGTGTTTAGGATACTGTTTGGACAGAGGCCATATTGGTGGATCCATACTTCTGGTCTCTATGGTGACGAAGTGCCACATTTAGAGCAATATAGACTAACCTGTGAAACAGGACCTGGTATTGTTTAACGTTTGTATTAATATTATGCTGTGAAGAGAGTAAAGAGATTTTAAAATAAGAGATCACTATTCCTATAGTCATTAAGACAATACATAAGTATATATATATATATATATATATATATATATATATATATGTGTATTTTTTTAATTATTAGGTAGTCCATCAGGTCATGCCATGGTTACATCATCCGTGACGTTTGTCTTAATGAGATGTTATTTAAAGTATCAAGCTAGCAATACAAAACGGTCAGTTAATACATGATAATTCTATTTATTAACTTATTTTTGTTTATTTCTAGCAGCTGATGTCTGTCCTCTTCAAACTTTTATATAACTCCATCTGATGTTTTTAAACTATAGAAAATGATGTCATTGTTTTTATTTATAATTCATTTAAACTGTTAAAGGGTTGTCGGTTCACGTTGATTTTGAATTTTCAGGACTAATACAAATATGCTCAGACAAATTAGAAATGAACGCGATCAACGCGATCAACCACATATTAAATAATCCTGGTTAAATGAGTATTAATGGTCTGTCAGTGCTGCCATTTTAAAGCCAGACAGATGCTCTTGAAATCTTATGTTACTTACCGCAAGCTGTTTGTATTGCTTGGTTATAACAATATAAACAGGGTTCAACCAGACGTGTACTTTTGAAACAAAAGCTCATTTATGAATATTACAGTACAGTTTCTCCAAACAGCCTCATATGTTATTGAAATGGCTGTTAGAAAACTACTGTATATTATGAAATTATGTTTAAGTAACAAGAAGCATCTGCCAAGTTGTCAGATATATGTCAATGAACTGACTCTGGTGTCAGCTAGTAGTGGATAGATTGAACACAGGTGAAAGTTAGGTAACGAGGATGGCTAAGCCAGAGCATCTCGGACCTGACTTGATCGGGATCCACATAATCCTTGTGCCATCTGAGGTCAGAACACATAAAAATTTTCATTTCGGTCATACCATCTAACCAAGTCGTAATGGCTACCCTCCAGTTATTAGGATAATTTCCTTATATCTATGATATCAGGTAGAATTCTGGATTTTTGTATTGGGACTTTGGGTTATTTTTATAAACATTATTCGTATTACCGGTATCTGATGATGAACTGTTCCTTTAAGTGTGCTGAAAATATGTTTTTTGGATATATTAGTATCACCTTATACTGTTTGTTTATATATCTGATACATTATATTCCATAGATTCTTTCCACCACCCCACCCCCAAATTGATATTTAATAATAAAGTATATATTAAATGATATTTTTTATTTTTATTATTATCAGTGGCTATGTTAGGAAGATTGTGCTCTGGACCACATTTTTATCATTGATGATCCTTGTCTGCATCTCAAGATGTTTTATAGCAACACATTTTCCTCACCAAGTCATTGCTGGAGTTATTGTTGGTGAGTATGCGAGTCTTAGCATTGAGCTACATCCATTAAACAGCAACATATTTTTAAATGTTTTTCCCAGTGAATAAAATAAGAAAAGGTGAATGAATATTTTAATTTCTTATAAAGCTCCACAAATAACCTGTTTCTATGTATGCCAACATTCAATTTAATGAACAACATTTGTTGATTGTTAACAATTGAGTGGCTAACTGCTAGAAACAGCATTCAGAATATACTGGAGAGTGACATTCAACAAATTGTGTGTGTGTATTATCAGAGTTTGAATAACTGAAGTTTGTTATAATATTACTACATCTATGTATATGGATTGTAAATGTTCTTTGTTTTATACACTAATGTGCTTTGAGAGAGAAATGATTAATTGCTGTTCATACTCGGGTACATTTAAAATGTTGTAACGGTTTGGAAATATTTAGAGAGAAATGATTAATTGCTGTTCAGACTTTGGTACGTTTAAAATGTTGTAACGGTTTGAAAATATTTAAAACTGAAATTGAAAACTCATGAGTTCCATGCCAGATTTGAATGTCATTGGCTTAGCTTTGTTGTTCAGATTTGGCGAGGGACCTGAATATTTCTCATTGGCTGTTTCGTAATCCATGTAACCTCTGACCCAGCTTTGAGCTGGCAAGCCTTTTCAAAATTTAAATCAGTTTTTGTTGGATCTCAGTGAATGTAGTCGAAAAGTGAATTGTTGTAAAAGTGACTTGTGATGTTATTGAAAATGGAAATGTGAATATCAGAAATGGATCATTGGTATTCATTAACAATGGATCGTGAATAAACGGATCATGACTTATCAAGTCTCAATCGCAGATGTGTGTGTTAGACGGAAGCAGGAACTTTAAATGGAGCCCCGGTATATAAAATAACGATACAGGAAAGCAGACGCTGAGGGCTCGTGAAGAGCCCACCCTAAAACCCTGATAGTATGTAATGTGTATGTGTGTGAATTATTATTATTATTGATTTTGTTTAAACAATAAGGTTCTGACTAATCACTGTGAAACCTGAGTTGATGTATTTCTAATAATAAGTTCTTGTTATTTAAAACTACTTTAAATGTATATTTTATGCATGGCCATTTTATGTTAATGAGATGATTAATTTAACGCATAGCTTGTCATGGGCTGGATGACTCTGGAAGTCCATACTTTATGATTTTTCATTTTTGTGGATTGCGCCGTTATGACCATACCAGAATTAATTAATAAAGTTAATAAATATAGCCGTGTACACGGGGTCAATTTCATTTTGTCATTTCCAATTCCACTCAAATCCATTTGGTCAAGGTTTTCAGTCTTCAATTAAGTTTATAGATGGTTCCTTTTGTGTTTACAGTGGGGTTTGAAAAATGTTCATTCATATCGAAAGCGCATGAATTATTGCTGCAGTGCTAAAGCATGGTTCTTTAGCGAAGTGGTTTGTGTACACTGTTTGCAAGATGTTTTCCTAGAGTGGCATCCATCAGTCATATGTACTTGGTGTGACCAGCATCGATGCTAGGCAAACCACTCCAATCCACGTGGACTTGCTGATTCGATTCCCCAGATGACAACATGCCCCACGTACAAAAATAATTAATTGACACAGAAACACATTAAAACAAATTATTTGGGGGGGTTTGTGGATTACAAAATGTTTTTTGAAAACAGGGGAACTGGATCAGACATGTGATCAAGATTGGTGTTATGTTACACTTCTGATCCATTGTTTAGAGTTTAAATTCCAGTCTTACCTGTGTCTGTTGAATATTTTCCCTGTCTGTCATCCCTCTGTCTTTCTCTCAGGTGTCACTCAGTCGCTCATTCCTTTTCCATTATTTTGCTTTTCACATCAAGGTATGGCTGTTTGCGACTGGTGGGAGAAGATATGAAGGGTGATCCATACAAAGTTTTATCCCACTTCAGGTTCAGTTATTGGAGAAGCAATTTTCCGTCACGACACGACCGCTGTCTCGCTGAGGACCTACGTGTTGTTATCACCAATCATCATGATGAGCGCTCCCATGTTCTACAGTCTTGTGTCTATACTGGGCCAAGATCCGGTGTGGAGTGTGACTTTATCGCAGACGTGGTGCGCCAAGACTGAGTGGGTACATCTAGATACGACGCTGTTCTATGCAGCAACCAGAGATGCCAGTGTTTTACTCAGTAAGTATCAGCTCTACCTTTGTGTCTTATTAAAGAAACAGGCATTTTACATGCTCTAAGCCTTATTAGAGATGCCATTCAGATATAATCTATGAACTTTACAATCTTTCTAAGGCTCAGGATTTTATTTGTTTTTTCAGTTCTATGAATAGTTGCTCTGATAGCACAGTGATTAGGGTATTCTATTGTAAATATTCAGATTGTGGGTTTGAATAGTACTTCTGTCTGTGTTTGTGAGATGTCTAGGGTAATTACAAACTGTAACCCACCCATCAAACCAAATATTCATTTATGGCTAATTCAACTAGTTAACATTGGAAATACCAGTTGTCCGGTGGTGGATGCGAACTGGGAAACTCCCCATTTTAATTTGTCACTCTATAGTAAGCTAATGAGCCTTAGTACTATAGTTATCCCAATTGACTCTCAGCCTCTAGGAGTAGGGAGCTTATTCTGATCCATGTCTGAATCATGTTTTATCTGAAGTATCATTTTGAAGATTGTTTTTAGATCATTAGCCCACTTTGTGTACAAAAGTGATCACAGCAAAGTATGATTTACAGTTTCATTTTGCTTATAATGCTTTGGGCGCCTCCATGGCATAACTGGTAGACCAATTGGCCACATATCTAAAGCACCTAGGTTTAAACCCCACTTGGCTATGTCAGAAGGATGTTTCACCTATCACTTCATCTCATTACCTTTGTAGGTCGCTCGACCCATTGAGCCTACCTTGTCCACAAAAGTGGCCATAAAACAGCGACTTTTGTTCTAATAATGCTTTGATAGCGTACAATATTGCATCATAGCGTTTTGGTATAATGTTTGGCAACCATAATCAGAGATGTCATGATCTTTTATTGTCTAGTCTTTTAATGTGCTGGCTAATAATTAAATGCTGTATAGTTTCATTATACAATATCTATGCTGTAGTAATTTTTGGCATCTCTTTAGTGCACGACGTTTCTTTAAGTATAAAGCCTTTTCTTGTATACTTCGGTCAGATACTGGGATGTACAAAATCAGCCGAAGAACTTACAGTCTTTTGCTTGATGATCGTATTCCTTTATGATTTTTTAAAAGAATAGAGAGGAAGCTACATGATTATCAGTCATGACACAGATTGTGCAATACTGGCTGGCTTATTAATGCAGCCAATGTGCTCACATCTGACATCCAGCCTGCCTGCCAGGCCTCATATTGTTTTATTTTTGGATATATATTTGTGATTTATTAAGTGCACAAATGTTGGTCGAGATCAGTTTTCTGATTTAAATTAAAATTACCTCCAACAGTTTAACATCATTGGCTGTACTAAGTTTGCCCGCTATGTGAACTAAATTGTTATTGGCCATTTAATGCTCGACTAACACATACACAAATTCTTAAACATAACTAATTGTTTAGCCTTTTTAAATTTAACATCTACAATATGACAAAAAGTTATGACAAATATTGCATGTGCTGATGTGGTACGTTTATATTTTATTTTCTGTGTAACAGGAATTAGTTAGACACAATTATAGCGTTGGTTTATCAACCGTTTAATAACTAATTGTTTTACGTATTTGATATTGATGCACTAGTTGTTTTTTACGAATGTCCTTTACATAAAGATGTACAATTTAAACAAATATATCATTTGTTGTATGTAAATTTGTCGTGCCTTTAATTCATTCTAGTTTCTTATTAATTATTTGTAATTAACTTGGCACGGTTTATTATTTACATTGTTTATTTAATCTGAAAGTTAAAATGGGCTAATACTATTTCATTTGAAACTGAACCATGATACTTTGGTATTAAGTTTGAAACCGGATGGGCGTAATATGTGACCGTTATGATGATACAGTATATATGTCTCAGTCAACATTATGATGAAATGTATTTTCTGAATTGGCCTAATGATTTACGACCACTTTTGCGCACGCGTTAGACTAAATCGGTCCAGTGACCTCAAAAGATAATGGGGTGAACACCCTTCTGACATAGCTGGCCTGCGTATTGAACCCGGGTGCTACAGATCTGTGGCCAACTGCACTTCCGTTTAGATTGTGGAGATGCCCTCGACCTAACCTAGAATGGGTTATGTTTAACAGGCATGCATCCATTTATTATCTTGTTAGTTCCGAAATATCTCTGATTGTTATGCTTCTAGGTACTGGTTTAGGGTTGTGGATGACGCATAATCAACTTGAGCAAGACGGGATTAATGGCCGAGTTATCGTCCAGACTGGCGTTTCAGTGACATTCGCCAGATTGATGGAACGTGTGAAGGTTAACCAGCAAGTACCACTGCTGTTCTACAGCGTCGCCTTTGCTAAATATTTCCTGCTGTTCACTGTCATGGTAGTATTTGTGAGAAAAATCTCAAATCTTCTTCAGCCACTGAATAAATCCCAAAAGAAGGATGGATAATCTGAAAGTATTGGATTTCTTGGCTTTTCACCAGCAAAGATGTCTGAGTGAAAAGCTAAAGAAAGATTATTATATATATATATATATATATATATATATATATATATATCTTTATATATTGTTTTAAATTGCATTTGAAATCTTCTTGACTTCACTTGTGCAGTATATTATAACTAGATAGAGAGGGAAAACATTTTAAATTAATTTTATTTTAAATTGTTTGGCATATTTTCTTTCTCTTGAGTAATTTTTAGTTATATATATATATATATATATATATATATATATATATTATACACAGTCAGCCAACTATATAGATACAATGTAGATAGATGAATTGATAAGGTATGGAAAGAGAAACTCAGAGAGAGAGAGAGGATGAGTCTCAAGTTCTACTTTATCGTTGTTCATTTATTCTTCCTCGTTAATCTTGATCTCAAAAAACCCAATACAGAGTCTGAGACTCCCTGTATGTACACACACTAGTTATATTGTACAGATATGTCACAATACCTTATATAAACATCACTGTATTGTCCGCATAGATCATTATCTATTCAAATACATCGCAGCAGAAAAGTATGGCTTTAGCCGTTCTAGTCGGGAAAATACAAAGTGGTAATTTTATTTCAATAAGTAATTAGCGTAACGTTGTTTTGTTTTACTCGTAAAAACAAAGTACGCTGGTTACATAAACCTTAAGTTGTATTTTATTGGCAATAACTTAAAATGTATTTATGTTAGACATTCTCGTATAACTAATTTGCATTATAAGAGTCTATTTATGTCATTCACATTTAACCAGGGTACTTCTAGAATAGATTATATATATATATATATAGATAGATAGATAGATAGATTTGTTAGGTATTATTGTTGTAGTTTACTTTTTATTAGCTAACTAATGACTGATTCATCAAGGAATGCATACTCTAGGAACTTTGTTCTTATTTGTAACTATTAGGCTATGGCTTCTCTGACTAACTGTGATGTGTGATATTTCATAACAAATTGAGGAACTGGTCTGGTCTAGTTACAAACATAGGGGTTGTGTGATAAATGAGCTTGGGTGAATAAATATGTGATATGATCATGATGATACATCTAGTAATGTGTTTGTGTATGTTGGTACGAAACCATAACCACCATCCCACATACCCACCCGAGGGCGCCACCGTGGTCTAACTGGTAGCGCTTAGTACCACATTTCACTGCCACCTGAGTTCGAATCTCGGCGTGGGCATATCTGAAAGGTGTTTCATTTTGACTTCGCTTCATTACCTTTGGAGGTCGCTCGGCCCATTTAGCCTACCATGTGCACAAAAGTGGCCGTAAAACATCAATCATCATTACGCACACACGCACACACACTAAAACGTTGAATTAATATAGAATTAATTGTGTATATGATGTGCTTGATGTGCATGTACCCTGTTGTGCAGAGATGAGTTGATGTGGATTATATATTTATGATACCAGGTCAATGACATAGCGATTTAGTCAGCGTGTGGACTCTTTCTTGAACCTGAAAGTTGGACACACATGTGACATCCTGCAAACAAAGATAACTTAGGGATGTTAACATTGCGCTACGAGAACATCTCTTTCTCTCTCTCTCTCTCACACACACACTCACACATGCGCGCTCAGAATAAAGGAAGGCAACACTAAATGCCTCAGTGTCGTTAAGCTACACTCATCGACTGACATCGATGGCCGCCATACAACACGGTTCACAGACTGTACAGACATCATTTGGCATAAAGATAAGTCATGCCAGTTGATACTTAGAGAACAGTCAAAGCAGGTGGTAGCTAGATAACAGCCATATCGCCTGGCATACCACCCACTACAGTTAGCCTCGTCCAAACCTACATACTTCACTATATTACCATATTTTCTAGGTGCCATGGTTCCTTGGAGAGACGGTCGAAGCAAGAAGGCTGTCAGAACTAGCAGACACTCTCGTCAAATGGCAACTATTATTCCATATAAGTGGTCTCAAAGTCCAGATAAAACGATCTTATTTCCACTCCCCCGCTCCCTCTCTCTGTCCGTATTTCTCTCTGTATGGGGGAGGGGGCGCCTCCGTGGTCTAGCGGTAGCGTGTTGGAACACAGATCACTACCACGCATGTTCGAATCCCGGCGTGGGCATATCTGAAGGTTGTTTCGTCTTTCGCTTCGTCTCATTACCTTTGGAGGCCGTTCGGCCCATTTAGCCTAACTTGTGCACAAAAGTGGCCGTAAAACATCAATAATAATCATCATCATCATCATCTGTGTGTGGATGTGTGTCGTTTTCTCTCTCTTTCTCTCTCTCCATCTCCTCCTCCCCCCTCCGTCCCCCCTCTCCCTCTCTCTCTGTAGTTTGATACAATTTTGTCTCTGAAGTCTAACATTTCGGATTTCAAATGACAACGAATCTAGGTAGACTGAAGAACCGTCCACAAGATAGCAGGTCAATTTATCGTGTATCGACTCTCATCGTATGGCAAGCTTAAAGTTAGTGCCCATCTAGTGTGCATTTTGACACAAATAGGATCTCGTATAACTCAACGGTGAATGCAGCGTGACATACACCTCTAATTTACCTGCATTTGCGGGATGTATGCCTAGAGAGTAGACCCTGGGCCATATGACCCAGGTGTGACTAATACCTAGGGGGTGGAACCTCGGTCGTGTCTCGGGTGTGACTAGTACCTAGCGGGTAGACCCTTGGCTATATGTCCCAGGTGTCACTAGTACTGAGGTTAAACAAAGTTATCACACACTCAACATCTTAAACAAAACAATCATTGACGTATATTGGCTTGACAAAGTGTACTTAATTTAAAATGAGGGTAAATGTTATTATTACAATTTGTTCTCGGGTTACTTATTAATTAAGCCAAAAAAAAACTTTGATTCGTCGGGCTTGCGTTATACCGGCTTTTACCCTTCTCTTCCTGACAATACGGTTAATATGATGTCGACCCTAAGATTATTATCGTCCAATCATCATCATCATCATCATCACTGTAATTTATCTATGATAGTCATATCTTTTTCCACGATGACAAACATGTTCGAAGGTGATGCAAAATTACCGCCGCTTATTTGTCATTTTCGTTTTATCTATCCTTACATTTATCCATCTTTGCACTCATCCATCTTTGCACTCATCTATCTTGTCCTTTATCCATCATTTCTATAATCCGTCGTTTCGTTAATCCGTCATTTCGTTTATCCGTCATTTCGTTCATCCGGTATTTATTTGTACTCATTTACTTCTCTATCACCCAGTTATATTTTGACGGAGTTTTTATTAAGAAATGTGTCGTTTCGGAAAGCTTCAGTGCTGTTAGATCGAATACAGGGAAACCTATATTAAAGTTTTGATCTCGCCGTGTAACGTGTTGTGTGAGTGGTCTGCCACCGGTTGTGATTTTGTTTGAAGGTAGTGACGTCATCTCCGTGGCTGTGATGTCTAACTGGATAACATTCTTCGTAGAATATTTAAATATTGGCACGCAAGCGAACACGCACACACATGCACACACATGCACTAATGCATATATATATATATATATATATATATATATATATATATTTTACAGTTTATCTGTATAATCAGGTAATATGTATATTACCTGAAATATTCAGGTAATACGTCTATTGCTAACTGAGATTTAATACATATTACCTGAATATCTCAGGTAATATACATATTACCTGATTATACAGATTAACTGTAATATATATATATATATATATATAAAACCGTGTGTGTATATTTATTTGTCTGTCTGTGTGTTCGCAAATCATTCTGACAAAAGAGCCTTAAACGGTGGTGAAAGTGACATTGGTTGGGACTATGATGTTTACTCATTATTAAAATATTATTATAAACCCTTAGTTATATGGGCTGACGGTCCAAGCTTTAATATGATATATATATATATATATATATATATATACAGGGTTTGAAATTAGCACTCGCCGGTTCACCCGATATGAGTTTAAAATTAATAGTAACTTTTCAATTTGGGTTTTCTTACAGGCGAGTACAAGTTTTAGAGACATGATATGGCCCAAATACAGCCAGTTTGGTTCAGTTCAGAGATCCTCGCGCTCCCCCCCCCCCCCGCCCGCTAAAATCTTTTCGATGGGTTGGGCAGGTTGAGGTAAATATGTGACATTACGAACAACCAGTTGTATCATCGGCATCACACGAAATCCCGATCCGGGTTTTTTTCTCTCAACAAATTCATATCTAAACATCAGTCGACCCAAACTTAGGTTCCTCCAGACTTCAGCAGTTGAAACCAGATGCTCTTTTACGATCAGCTACCAATGACTTGTAGTTTTTTCTCTCATCTAAATAGTGATTTAGGTACATTTATAATATTACAAAACCATTGATGTTCACACATGTAACAAACTTTATCCTTGTGAAACTGTATATTTGATGTAGTCAGGAATAGTGAATTATTCTCAGGATTAATATACTTTCTAAGCTAGTAGTTATGTATACTAGTAATTGATTCTAATTAACTCACAATCCTTTTATATATATATATATATATATATATATATATATATTTAACCCCCCCTCATGAATTATCAG
Organism: Paralvinella palmiformis; assembly: GCA_025642065.1. Lineage (NCBI taxonomy): Eukaryota > Metazoa > Annelida > Polychaeta > Terebellida > Alvinellidae > Paralvinella > Paralvinella palmiformis. The sequence continues at coordinate 182,967 of JAODUP010000723.1, read as the reverse complement.
TACGCACACGCACAATCGAACTGATGCGCCATAATAAAGGTGTTTTGCGGAGTGGGATATACGTAAGTACGCGCAGGTATATAAATAAAGAAGGAACGGCGATACTAAGGAACAAACACTTGATAATTTAGCTTTTCGATGAAGACTGCAGAAATATTTATGACTTGCTATCTCCCACGCACGCATGCACACATACGCACGCACATACAAAAACAGATACACAGGAGATTCTCAATATATATATATATATATATATATATTATATATATATACGTATTAGAATGGTTCATCAGGGATAAATTCACAGTGCGACTTTATCGCTGATGAACCATCCAGAGTTGTTACCAAAGATTCACAATTCTCTATCCTTGTACGTGTTTGCCTACTGCCAGAAATCCAAGCCCCAACACAAATCCATACGACTTCTTATCAATAAACGTATATCTTACAAGACTGACTCCCGGCAGTCTATTCGCTATATATCTTCCCTTTATTAACAATTATCCCACCACCGGATCAATATTGGGATATAATCAGTCTACGGTACTGTTAGCATCACCCGCTCGGCATGTTTCCCCGAGTGAACGCCGTGTATCTTTGATGCCGTAACAACGCAGTGACGTTATGTATGAGATATCGATGGATAGGGTGAATATTCCACCACCAGGAGGCGTATAGTTGCGGTAATGGCGGCGGCAACGTCAGTCCTGTATAAGAACATTTGGCACAGAGAATTACCGAATGTACACAGCGAACGTGCTGTATAATAATATTCGGGGGTCTATGTTTTGCGAATGTAAATAAACAGCGAATGGTCTATACAATAACCTTTCGCTGAATAGAGGGATCACAGTGGCCCAAGAGTAAAGTGCGAAATTTAAAAACGTGAGGTGCCCAGTTCGAATCCACCGAACTACTAATGGTATTTCATACTCTCGTTGTTTTACTTGCCCATAAATAAGTACCTAATTAGAACGACACCATTATTATTATTAGCTAATACAGTAAAAATATTATAGCTAGTTAAAATATCGAAAACAAATGTTATTGGTAGTTGAAATATAGAAGAAAACAAATGTTGGTAGCTGGAATAGTATATCGAGTATATTAGAAAACGTCGTCGAATTTTACAGATCTGCAAACCGTTTATTGAAGTCTTACAATATTATTCTATGATTAATACAGTGGCTTGCGAACGTCTTGTTTATCTGAGATGCCGGCAGAACGGTATCTCGTACGGACGTCAAAAACGGAATTAAACTGGTCCGGTCTGCCTGTGATGGATTCGAAAACAAAGACACCAAAAAAGCATATTTGGAGACATTAGACCCGACGCGAATCTTTATTAGTTCAAGAACGTACGGCTTAAAGATGTGTTGGAATAATCGAAGCCCAAATGCCAAGAAGGATGTTATGATCAAAAGGTTTATAGCTTGGTGTACAACTACGTTACCTTGAAGGATGATAGTTTGGATGATGGATGCGGCGCGCGGAGGTGTTTTATCACGAATTCTTGACGTGTTTATCTCGTAATGCACCCTTCGTGACGTCATCGAGTCGCCAGGCAACGAAGTTAATTGAACGTTTCCCACGTAACACGTAGTACGAATATACTTAATATCGCTCACCATTCATCATTGTTCTTCGGCAGTATTTATTCCGAGAATACATCACCAGATGATGTTTATGGGTGTACGGAGTGTTTAGTTCATCATCAAATGAACAATATGAAAATGTTATATGTGTGCAATTCGAAATTAGCGAAAATACCACACCCGACTGATAAAGCGAATCAGGCATTTTATTACGGTTGGTTTTTTTGTTCATGTTTTCATTGTAAATTATATGCCATGCTCATGGCAACGCCATAAGGAGACCACCTGCATTAGATATCACTCCCATCCCGCCACAAACATTTGTGATAAAAATGGGAACCTGCGTTTCAAGATCCCCTGCCAGGTGTACTAACGGGCTTGACTAATACCTGTGTGTTGTTGTAGTGTCTCATACAGATAAACCTAATATTAAATTGGCGTTATAAATCGGGATCGTTGCCGATGTGAGGGGAGGTTCAGCGATTCAAGGAAGCCACGGTATTTCCGCTTTTTTTTGGTAACCCATTTCCAGATGGGATTCTCGTAGGGCAGTTCGCATTGCAGTGCGATGTAAATCCCCAGGTCGCCTTTGGAATCCCATGTCACTCGTCTAGTCTTATTTATAGAGATTTTACAACCAAATGTTACCGGTTTGTATCTCTACAGATATCCACATCACTCCATCTTACATACGGTAATGGGAATCACTTGTTATCAAATTTGATCATCCCAGTCAATAATTTGTTTTACGTCATGTAGCGCCTAAAACAAATTGTCTTAATTAAACTGGAATGTAAATAATAATAATATGATAATAATAATAATAATAAAAATCCACCCAACTATATGTTAATATGCAAGATATCCACCGTATGAAATTATTTAAAAGGAGTATTTTAAATATTATGCGATTTCATTCAATGAATCTTGTCGTATTTGCAATGAATATCCGGAGATTTATTGATGCATTTATATTCAATTTGCAAAGCGATTTTATAGCTGAAGACCAGCAACGATACTCTAAGAACTTCGGGTTTCTCCGTTGATGTAAGGGAGATACCTAATTAATTTAATTTAATCGTTTTATTTTCACGGAATTGTGTATAATCGGGTTCAACCTAGTCACTTCACCAAATCAGAACGGAGTAGATCGATTTCGCCTGTCACACGGACTGAGGCAGCTTCCATTTGCTGCTCTGACTGACCCTGACAAATCAACCAGTAATAAAAATCATTGTGAACAATAAACTATTTTAACGGCCATTTATTCCCACCCAGGTTCCAGCAAACTACAACCATACGATAAGGTAGCGACGACTTGTAAGCCAATTATGCCGGGCTATTGACTAGTAACAGTAACAGCGAGGATTAGAACTCACAACTTCTTAATATATATCCTGTCACTGTACTAGTGGGAATCGGTGACCCCAAAAGCTTGATGTGTTTAATTTATAATTCGCTATTATTCTTAATATTATTGTTTTGAAGTTCATAGACCATTTTCAGCGCATCAAGTTTCCCATATTGTGTTGTCACCGACAATGTCATGTCACGTGTCTCAGCATGAAGTGAATACTCGCTAAATCCATTTTTGACGGTGGAAAAAACGTCATACAGTAATGTACACAGAGAATTCCTTCCCGACAATCAGTTCTCGGGTTGTTGAATATGCTGGCTAATTATATTAAGTTGGCTGATTGTACAAACGTGCACCAAATAAAGAAATAGTTTGTACAGTTCTTAAAACCCATTTACTTAAATTAGCCTATTCATATATATATATATATATATATATATATATATATATATATATCCCATTATATTTAGGTATAAAATGTATTTGTACAGTATGAGCTTAGAACGTGTTTTAATTAGGTTTTAAATGTAAAGCGCCTGAGAGCAATTAATTTTTATTAAAGCGCTATATAAAATATTACTATTGTTATAACGTGTCCATGTTACACACGTAAGTGTCCGACCAGTATCTGAGCTACCTCTGACATTTAACATGTCACCTATTAACCTTACTATAACATAATTTATGTAGTATATTTGCATGTTTTATTACATTAACACATCCTTTTTAAGCTGATGTCATTATGGTAATTAGCTCTGTGTATGTTCCCTGGGCGCCTCCGTGCTCTAGCGGTAGCGTGTTGGATCACAGATCACTACCACCCATGTTCGAATCTCAGCGCGGGCATAGCTGAAGGGTGTTTCATCTTTGACTTCGCTTAATTACCTTTGGGGGCTCCCATTTAGCCTACCATGTGAACAAAGGTGGCCGTAAAACATCATCATCATCATTTCTGTGTATATTCCCATTGAGGCACGAACATCAACATTCACAGTCTAACTGATAGACAAACTTACCGCGACAAATAAACAGACAGGTAATGAGATATACATATATTAAACCTCCCCCCAAAATACAAACATATATATAAATGTTATGATAGTAGATGTCTAGCTTAATATTGATAACTATACAAAATGTCTTTTTACTCTGTGTGTGTGTGTGTGGTGCCTAATTATTAATATAATCGTTTATGGATTTATATGAAATGCATTAGTCCATTAACTATAAAATTAAACCAGAACTGTGTAGAAGCAGAGAGAGAGAGAGAGAGAGAGAGTATGTGTGTGTGAGTGAGTGAGTGCGTGTGCGATTTTGTGAGATAATTTTATACTTGTATGATGGAGGTACGGGCGTGTGGGTGCTTGCTCGAGCTTGTTTGGGTGCACCTCCATCATACATGCGTAATTATATCCAAAAATACAATATATATATATATATATATATATATATATATATATATATATATATATATATATAAATTACTGGTGTGCCGTTACAAATATTTCACGCTGATATGTCGCTTCTCTGGATTCATTCGCTGATGAATTGTCTAGAATTTATTTTTAGCGATTTGTGATTCTCTGTGCCATTGCCCAATTACACACTTTACAAACAGACATATACACGCTCGCACGCACACACATACACACCCTTTATCACAAGTTAACCATCCCTGGTTTGTTCTCACTTCCCAGTTAGCAACATATCCTAATTTTCCATTCAGTCTTCCGGTCAGGTTGCCCCCTATGAGCATCCGTGACTCCCTCCCCCACGCACATCTCACAAAGGCGTCCTTATCACAGATCTGGCATACCGTTATTTGCCACAATTTGAGACATCGATCACTCCTCCCCCCTTCCAGCCCACCCCACGGTGGCGCCCCAATCCGTGGGTGGATCTATCCCGGAGTCCTCAGCCCGCAGTAGCTAGTCCCAACATCCCTAGCCCTGCCTCTGTCGCTATATAAACCCGGCTCGGAGACGCGACCTGCCGCACATCAAACACGCGACACAACTTCTGGACGGGGATTACTACCAGCTGGCCGCTGGATTCCGAACAGGACATCAACCAACTGACGAAATCCCGATACAACAGCCTGACCGAGAACTCCGCCCGTACTCCGCTCTAAGAGTGTTGTTCGAACTTCGTCGCGAGGAAGACTAATTTGGGACGTCCAGTTTTCGGAGGAGCGTCCTTATCACCATGGTTGCCAGAGGCGCGCTGTTCACACTATTTGCCATACTGATGATGATCAGTTTGGCGACATGTTGGCCATACGAAGACGAGTACTCGGCTTGGAGATTGGCCAGAACCAGTCGGAGAAGTCACGTGAGTACTCCCAGATTAAAACTGTTTCGTTTTCTTTCCGAACAATCCCGCCTTTTTAAGCTCATTTATATTCAGCTCCCGGCTGGATTTAGACATGTTGGCGGCTTAAGTCATTGACAACTGTGGAAGCGTTAGGTTTGCGATGGTTAGCTCAGTTTAAGGCCGTGCAGCAATTAAATAGAAT
>JAODUP010000723.1:90000-172500 GCA_025642065.1 Paralvinella palmiformis | reverse complement strand
GTCGGGCGAAATTGCGTTTAATCTCGTCAACCGAGTGATTTATCGGAGAATGGCGAGATAAGGCGAGTTAGGATACTAGGTTCTGGTGTCTAGATGGGGTAAGTCTGATCACATAGTTCATGGATTAGATGTTGTTGGCCAGTTGGACGTTCGGTTGTCAATTACGAATGAGGCATCCATCTTCGGGCATTGAGAGGGAAATTGTACGAGGTGTAATTTAGTCAGGCAACCTCTCTCTCTCTCTCGTCTCTCTCTCTCTCTCTCTCTCTCTCTCTCTCTCTCTCTCTCTCCACACACCCCACACACACACACACACACACACACACACACACATATAATATATATATATATACTATATACTATGCCAGTGGTTTTTGTAAACTTGCCTTCTGGTAGTTAGGGCAAGGCTGATGACTGTATTACACATTGAAGAACTTATATGTTGACCAGAAGGACAAATCTGATGCATAATAAATAACACAGGCAATAATATATATATATATATTGATATATTACTACTTTATGCCTGTGTTAGAACAAAGGTGCCATGGGCAATTTACTAAAATGCTAGAATCATCTAGGTAATGGTCCAATCGTTGTTGCATTGACGACAAAAGATTGTAGTTAACAATTGCCAGTCATTGTCTTTTCACCATTGTACCGTCAACGCGGAATGGCATAGGGTGATTTATTTATCTGATGGTATATTTTTAATGCAGCATTTTTAAAGCAGCATTGTGTATATTACACAGTTCTATCAATTTATTGACATTGCTACTAAACGTGCGCCGCTGACGTGTGCATTGACAATTTAAGTTATGGTTCAATCTCGATCGACCAAGTTCATAGAGGTCAAGTCTGGATATTATCATAAGCTAGCTAGATGGGCCTATTCCGCTAATCGCGAAGACGCGATGGCCAGTTTTGGCGAGTGAAGAGCCACGAAAGGAAAGTTCCTTTCAGCGGTTTGTCATTTCCAGTATGTCAGGCGTCTGAAAGGATTCGACCAAATCTCCTACCGCGACCATACGATCCGAAACTGTGTCCGTTGATTAGGTTGGAAATGTCAAGTATTGCCGACTGGGCCGTAGCTGAATGATGTCCTGCACCAGCATTTCGTGGCACAGAATATAAACATCGTAGAATAGGGATGTCCTTTGAAACGTCGTACTCATTCTATAAATAGCAACAGTGAGTGATTACCTTGCTTAGCCCAGGGGCCAATCGGACCTAATATATATGGTCGAGTAGCTATCCTTTAGAGGAAACAGATGATTAGACAGAAGCCGTGCTATGATGGATGAAACATACTTGAAACACCGACGATAGAGAAATGCCGTTCCACAACAATGAGCTATCCAGGACAGTGTTATACAAAGTTCAATAATCATTCACTGATATATACACACACACATATATATATATATATATATATATATATATATATATACACACATACATATATATATATTCATTGGTATTACTACATATATTAATATTACAGAATCTCTGAAGAAGACAGGAGAACAAAGTATGTTAATTTCCAAACCCCAGAAGCCCCACGGGGTGTGGTCACAGAGTGAAAACTCCTCTCACATGTACTACTGTACCACAAACAGAATCTGGATTCAGTCAATATTATTTAATAAATGTTTATATTGCGAGCCAGACTCGGGTATTTCGGTTAGATTTGTACCTGCCGTGATGATGATAAACAACAGTACTCTATTTATTAACAACCGACGAGACGATTTATGCTCGAATATAAATGTATTAAGTGTATATATGATGCAAGTAACAATTAATAGGATGTGTGAGTTGTGAGCATGTACACATTTATTTGTATTTGTGCGTGGGAGCGCATATGAATCCATTCAGACATTCATATATATATATATATATATATATATATATTATGTATGTGTGTGTGTGTGTGTCTCTCTCTCTCTCTCTCTCTCTCTTCTCTCTCTCTCTCTCTCTCTCTCTCTCTCTCTCTCTCTCTGTGTGTGTGTGTGTGTGTGTGTGTGTTTACATATAGTTTTCCTGATTTCCTTTTCATTAATCACGGTTTATATAATATACGCATCTTATTCCATTGTCCATCATCTACATGCGTGTTCAGACTTCGTATAGAGAAAACTTAAATGGACAAACGGTAATCTTTGTTATAATGGTACCATTATGTGTTAATGGCCAAAGATAATTCTCCATATCCACGCCAGGAACAACGTATGGTATCAATTCTGATAGATGGCTGGTGGGTACGGTTTTCTAAAGGTTCTAATAAATAAGTGGCTAGCGTTGGATACGATGGCTAAAGGTACGTTTTTTTTCCATAATGAATGGCGTTTTTTTTCCCTTTTCTGTGTTTATGTCCGAGACCAAACGCACGACTTGGGCACTCCTTTCTTCTCCATTTCATGCGCCAAGTATATGAGTGGCCATCTGTCTAAACTGACCGCGTACCCTTTACACAGGACGCGAATAATATTTGGTGCAATCAATTCACTTCGTTGTTCAAGTCACAACAGAAATAAACACACGTGAAATGGCCGGTTAAAGGGTTGATGACGGGGTTTTCTGATGCTGCAGATAACAGAAATGGAAGCGTTTTCGAATCGATTTAACCGAACCAATTGGATGACAATTCATTTTTCTGGATAGAAAAAATAAATATCGTGTTTTTTGGTTACGAAGACCAATACCAGACTCGAATAAACTGACTTTTACCTGTACGAAACATCACAACACAGCATTGCCCGGTGCCATGGCATTTAGAGTAATTCCTTCATTCATAAGTGAGTATTCTAGAAACATGTATTATATTAATAATAAAAATAAGGGTCCAATAGAAAGGAGGTGGTATTAAAACGTACGAAGTGTTAATTATTTCATAATAAAGCTAGAAATAACTACGATAACAACAATAATGATACATCCTTTATATTTATTTACATAATACCCACGTGGAAACAAATTGATAAAATAAGTTTCTTCATAACAATTTGTTTGGCGCGTGTGTTTTCATCTGTTTAGACATCGCCACTTACTCATCGAAGGACCATTTTCTATTATAGACGATAACGCATAATCCGGTGTAGGCGTATACCGACCCGCCACCTAGCGGACACCACACGAACTAACGGTCGTCGTTCACTGCTACCAGATATAGTTCGGTCATATCAGACTCCAGCACTTAGTGATCTCCGGTGACCTAGCGGTTAAGCCCACCCCCCCCCCCACCTGAACTTGGTGCCAACGGTCACAGGTTCGAACCCCGCAAGAGGTCGAAACTTTCCAGGGATTAATTTCTCGACCTACAACATCGTGGGTGGCTGACCACGTTAAATGGCGCTGCCGTCTCCACTGAATTATTTAATATAAAGGGGGACGTTAAAACCCCCCTGAGGAAGTAAAACACTCTGGCAGTGACCACCCTCAGGGTATTTCGGCTCCATCTTTCCGTACTGCTCCCCTGTGAGTGGTGGGGGAGGAGGTTTCTGTGCGAATAAGCGACAGCCTGGGGATTTTCCCGAACAACAAAACACACAACTCCAGTACTCTGAGTTAGGGTTATTTCAAAGTGGCGTTACTTTGCAGTTCGACAAAAAATAAAGACCCGGATATCTTAAAATTCGAATAAACAAGTCGTTTAGCCCGGATGAAACGTTTATCTACAAATGGTAACGCAACTACTCAACCATTTATCGCGTTGCCCAAGCATATTTTAGACAGTACGATGTACTTTGACCTAGAATATCTTAGATATTACTATGTATTTTGACCAAGGATATCTTAGACAGCACGATGTACTTTGATCAAAGATATCTTAGACAGTACAATGTACTTTGACCAAGGATCTATTAGACAGTACGATGTACTTTGAGCAAAGGATGTGTTAGATAGTACGATTTACTTTGGCAAAGGATGTGTTAGACAGTAGGATGTACTGTGACCAAGGCTGTCATAGACAGTACGATGTACTTTTTTTTCAAAGATGTGGTAGACAGTAAGATGTACGTTGACAAAGGATCTGTTAGAAAGTACCATCTACTTTGACCAAAGAGGTCGTAGACAATGCGATGTACTTTCGACGACGAGACGGATACGTCCAAATGGCTGATCATGTTCGATTAAGAAAGCCCTATTTCAATTAGAAAATCTCAGCTCAGATGATGGAGTAGTCTTTGACGTTGTAAGACATACATCGAAACGATCTTGCATCAACTTAACCTTCAGACAATCTAATAATATGAATGCCAATGATTCGTGCAAAGAGACGGTAACGCTTTGTTGGTTGTAAGAAGTGTATAAAGTCAGGTCCCCGATGATAATTTTAAGCTATAATAAAGTAAGATAAAACGATACTCTCTTTATAACACAAGCCTATCTATTTTACGGAAGGGAAGACCTTAAACGATTAGACGTCAGTAACAATGGCTCTACCTATTCTACCTGATGTAATATAACGTTATGGATTCCTCTTTAGCAAATCCCCCGGAAAACCCACGAGATCCGTCCCAGCGAGTATCGGATTCGAGAGTAGCGAGTCTGTCCGCTGATACACGAGGAGTGGGTTGGGGCTATTTCTAAGCAGGCCATTTCGTTAAGGAGGTCGTTATAAATAGGTCGGTCTTCAATGGCCGGATGATATAGGTTTCACTGTATGTCGTATATCATCTGGTTAATACGTTGAGAAAATCTACCAATTGCCAAATATATACTTCCCTATTTTTATGTGGTAATTAGCCAATCGATTCAGCTGTAATACCTGAGATTACTGTAACCAGGTAATCGATGGGCAAACATCTCAGGTTTGTTGCTATCGCGTTACTGTATAACAGCGACGTCGCGTACTAAGCGATTACATCAATCTACACAATGCTCATTAGCAACTGGACACCAGCAGAGGACGAGACCACCCCAACCCCCCAACGAGCCACTCCACACCAGCACAGCTTACGCAAACGCCGATATCGCGTGTCTGATGCCAAACTCCGCTAATCAACAGGAAGTACGTCAGAAGAAGACCACATGATCGCTCAATAAAATGACTACTCTAACATGGATCCCGGATGTTGGAAGAGTTTCGACCGGCCCCGGCCGGCTGGCTGGCTGGCGGTGTCCCGTCCTTTCAGTCCTCCTGCCTGGTGTTTCTCTCCCTTATATCTGGTCAGTCATCGGAGAATAAGCGTGTCATCAGCCAGCAATTGGCACCTGAGGCGTTCGTCAGATGGTCTTCCTAAACATCAAGCGGCGGCCGGCAGCCAAATCAACTTCGGGTCGTTTGTTTCGGAGAAGAATCTGTCTTAGCGAAGAACGTGTCTCGGTAAGGAAGTGGTGCGCAGCTAGAACGTGCCATAAACAGTTAGCGTTTCTTGTCTGTCGGCTGGAATACAGTTATTGGTTTCTCTTTATTTGTGGTTACCGCAAGAGGCCCACAATCAGCCAAAGTCGGTTTATTGCTCTGATGCGGGTCGTATAGCTAACAAATAACTACGGAGTGACGGGTTAACGCCAGGGTGTTGAGCCTTCTTTGAACCCAAGCCCAAACCCCGGGGCCTTGATAAACAAGGACAATAGGTATGATCAATAAATAAACTTGGATGTCCGTGCCATAACTTCGTCCGAACCATGGTCATCCAACTATACATCATAAGTGGGAACATCTCTATTTGGCCAATACTACATGAATGTCATAAAAAGATTGTTTGTTTGTTACAGTTTCGATACTCGTCACGTTAGAGATTGACTCACTGGCTGACTCACTGACAAACTCACCAACTGAATTAATCATTCACTCACTCGCTCACTCATTCATACACTCACTCGATCATTTCGCTATATTAGAGTGAATTGATATGGTGGAGTATTTGGGTGTAACTTATACAACCGTCGTCTTAAGTGCGTGTAAAATCTTTACAAAACAGAGATGAGCACAAACCGAAGCATTTTATAATAGCCGTTATTTCGTAAATGAGGATTCTTCCAGAAGGCAGGAATTTCTTATGGAATGTCATCAAATAATGTCCGCTCTCTCTCTTTCTTTCTCTCTCTCTCTCTCTCTCTCGCTGTATGTGTGTGTGCGTGCGTGTGTTTGTGTGTGTGCATTTATGTGTATAGATACACACACGCATACACACACGCCGATCCACGCACATTCCCATTTCTCCACGTAAATGATCCATCACATAAATCCCCAAAAGGACAAATACTATCATCAGCCTATCAAATTCCACTTAAATCAGCTCAACCATTAGCCATTTCTCCAAACTAATCCTTGTTAGCTCGTCGGCCATTTATTACCCTCAACCACCTGGTGCTTGACTGCCCATTAACCGCTCTTTTATTGGCCTTACACCGGGTTAAGATTATCCAGATCCTTTGAGACTTTGGCATTCAGGAGGCGGCTAAGCTTAGGGACGCCTTTCTTGGACGAGAGCTCATTCGTCGGCCTTCGACAATGTCACATTGTTTGTCACATGGTAGACGCCCATTGTTTATTGTCATTGTGGAATTTGTCAGCTTTTTCCTGCCTCAAGTTGATGTCGGGAACTTGACGCCTATAAATGCATATATATATATATATATATATATATATATATATATATATATATATATATATATATATATATAGAGAGAGAGAGAGAGAGAGAGATAGAAGGCAGTTCAACCAATATACTTTTAGGAATTGCCATATGTGTCTGGTTGTGTGAGTGTGATCATATTTTTTACAGAAAGAATCAGTATAGTTGCAAAAATTGTTCCATTGCAAGAACGAAGTTTTCCTTCCATGATAGGAGGTGTGTTCATGAGAGTGTATGTCATCCGTTCATACATACTTATCCTGTGGGTCCTTATTTCAAAATCTGCCACTCACTCACTCACTCACTCACTCTCTTCACCCAACCAGTCACCCAACCAGTCACCCACACACTCACGCCAGTATTTATATCCAGTAGGAAACATCGGAACAAATGGGATTATGCGTCCTAGTTAAGGCGATACATTCTTTAATTTCCGTTATCGAGTAACAACAACTGCTGCCCAGCTTCAGTTGAATCAGCCAATCAGCGGGCTCCTTAATGAGGCCGCCATTACGAAAAGGAAACGCGGCTTATCGCGCCATCTATCGACTACCAGCCGATCGACTCGCAAGCCACAACAAGAATCCGTTGATCCGTGACCGGATTACAACTTTGTTTGCCGTCTTTTGTCCTAACTCTTTACAAATCCCGTCAAACGGTCGCCGATGAATGCCGCAGCCTTGCCGGATTACTCCAATTGCGCCATCACTCAACACCCTCGGTGGCGACGCATCCACTTCCCCAAACGCGATTCTCATTGGTTTTTCATTGGAATGAATCAGCTAATGGGCACGGCCGCCACTGGATCGGGCGAGATGATCCTTAGGATTGTTTGTCCTTATTCAGGGCGGCGTTTATGCGTCCTACCTGAGGGATGGCCATTACGTAATGTAATCGAGTGGTAATTAGTCAAGATTGGCGCCGCTTGTATTCATGCATAACCTCTCTATTAAGAGAGTACGTGGATTGACGACAGGTTACTGGAAATGTGCCGTTCCATGAACAATTCCTTGGCATGATCATGTATTACACGTTCTGGTGATATAATGCGCATCATGGCAAAGTAACACACATCACGGTAATCTATTACACGTCATTGTAATATATTAATCGTCATGGTAATGTATCACACGCCTTGGTAATATGTTACATGTCATGGTAATGTATCACACGCCATGGTAATATGTTACACGTCATGGTAATGTATCACACGCCATGGTAATGTTTTACTTGCACTGATAATGTAATACAAGTCGTGGCAAAGGAACGCACGCGATGGTAATGTATTATACGTCGTGGTAATGTATTATACGTCGTGGTAATATATTACACGTCCTGGTAATTTATTACACGTCGTGGTAATGTATCACACGCCATGGTAATGTATTATACGTCGAGGTAATGTATTACACGTCCTGGTAATGTAGTATACGTCCTGGTAATGTATTACACATCATGGCCAAGGAACACACGCCATTATAATGTGTTATACGTCGTGGTAATATATTATACGTCGTGGTAATGTATTACACGTCCTGGTAATGTATTACCCGTCCTGGTAATGTATTATACGTCCTGGTAATTTATTATACGTCCTGGTAATTTATTACACGTCGTGGTAATGTATCACACGCCATGGTAATGTATTATACGTCGAGGTAATGTATTATACGTCGTGGTAATATATTACACGTCCTGGTAATTTATTACACGTCGTGGTAATGTATCACACGCCATGGTAATGTATTATACGTCGAGGTAATGTATTACACGTCCTGGTAATGTAGTATACGTCCTGGTAATGTATTACACATCATGGCCAAGGAACACACGCCATTATAATGTGTTATACGTCGTGGTAATATATTATACGTCGTGGTAATGTATTACACGTCCTGGTAATGTATTACCCGTCCTGGTAATGTATTATACGTCCTGGTAATTTATTATACGTCCTGGTAATTTATTACACATCATTGCAAAGGAAAACACGCCATTGTAATGGAATATATGCTATGGTAATGTATTACACGTCCTGGTAATTTATTGCAGGTCCTAGTATGTCATGCCAATGTAAAAATATATAATGTATTACACGCCATATAATGTATCACACATCCTGGTAATGTGTGACACGTCTTAGTACTGTTATGAGTAATGAAAGTACTTCCACTTTCGGTGAAATTTTACATAAATTAAAACAGAGATACAGTCATATTATAACTAACAGTCAGACCTCGTTATTAGATAGCTCTAGCTCACCTGTGTACATTGTTGTCATTTGTGCCAAAGAAGGTATCAATAAATTTATTTACAGAATTTTAATTCATATGTTATCATTATTATTATTAATGTTATTATTATTTAGTAGTAGTATTAGTAGTATCACCAACAATAACATCATCATAATCATCATGCTCATCATTATCATCAGTATCATTATCATCATAATTATAAGATACAAACAACGCCGTAATTTAATTATGATGAAGAAGATCACGATGGTGATAACTGTTGCTGTAATTAATGACGATAATAATAATAATAATAATAATAATAATAAAGTCCGGTTTTACTTTGGCTAATAATCTAGAATCATATAAGAAAGTTGTTGTTGGTTGACACTAGTACTTATTTCTGTGAGACTGCTACTTAACGTTTATTTTAATCGGTTTAAATTCATGGCCACAATTTGATCTCCTTTTCCTGTTTCGGCAAATGGGTGTCGACAAATGAAAGGCAATAAGAGACCCCCCCCCTCGCAACCACCGAAATAATCGCTATTATTATTTTTTAGCTGTCGCTGGAACTTTGTGTCGTCATGTGCGGATGTCCTTTTAGGCCATTCTGATTGTCCAAGGAGGTTACATTGTAAGCCTTTTACTTGCTAAATAGCAAAATAACAAAACCGCTGACAAAAGGAAAACGAATGGTCGCTGACAACAACAACAACAAAATACACAGAGACAAGGAAACCTCACTCCAACGACAATTGAGCAAACGAAGGCCATCTTTAGTCTGTTCAGCTGACGACGCGAAGTGGTTTCTCGGCCTGATGGGAACTCGGGGCGGGGGATGATGTAGTCGATGAAGTGGTAAATAGCTCGAGCACTGTGGTGTTGGTGGGTGGGGGGGGGATTTCGGCTTCGGCGATATTAGCCCAGCTGTATCACTGGTAGACCGCTCCACAAATATGGCTGATCAGTGCCGATGATGTGAGAAACTGCCTCCAGGCTTTGTATCACGGAACTAGAACGGCCAATGTTTACTTCCGTTCTCTGGCTGGTCGTATAAGATCGGCGAACTGTCAATAATTCGCGCTGGCTACTAGGGTCATCGACATCGTCTAGTGCGGTGTCGGAGCTGGCCGGGGGTCGACGGACGTAGGGTCGACGGGTTACAGCGACAGATTGGTCATCGGAACTGTCAGAGAGGACCCGAAATAAGCCAATTATGAGATACCTTGTTGTCTTCATGGTCATATGGGCGCCGACGGGACAATGTCCTTCACGGCTCTCACTTCAGCGATAAATCAGGAAGTGAGGAGCAGCCGAGCTTCATGTACCACCAATATGAGGCAATATTTGTGTTCCCAGCATCGGCAACGACGGCTCAAATTATCTTGTCGATGAGTAAGTGAGTCAATCAGTCGGCCATACAGTCAGACTAAAGTGAGGCCACTTTTAACACTTATGGTATGTGCATTACTAAAGCCAATGAGACCACCCAAAATCACATCAACCCTTTCTTTTTCGTGCAAAGAAAGTGTATTTCCTTATTACGTGTGATATAAAGAATCGTAACCTTTTTGGGCAAGGAGAAATTTAAAGAAATGTGAGGACATATACATAAATACGTGATTCCTGAAAGACAATTGTGATGGAGTGAACCGTCAGGAATCTAGTAAGAACCCTGTAAGTGACAGAAATGCGCCGGATTCATATGTGAAGTTATTCGTCCAGATTTCTGATAAACAATGTAACAACGACTCATAAACAGAAACTTCCATTTGAAGCAAGTTTCACCGTTACAGCAAAACTGTCAGGTAGACTAAGAGCTGGGTAGCATAAGTGCTAGGTAATATCAGTGCTAGGTATTATAAGTGCTAGGTAGTATAAGTGCCAGGTATTATAAGTGCAAGGTATTATAAGTGTTGGAACTAAACCCCCCTCCCCATTACGGCCTCTTTTATTAATTATTTCCACCACACAGTCTCGTTCTGGGTATTTATTTATATTCTAGCCCCTAAAGAACATTTCGTTTTCGTTTTAAACACTGGTTAGGACCTCTACAGTCCGAGAACATCACAACATCCCGGAAAGTATACCATACTTGTTCATAACATTTAGGCGTATAACCCGCTATAATCCTTAGCCGTCCATAGATGTACTCATTTGTGCCCGTGTGAGCCAAACAATGTTGTGTACAGCTCTGCCAATTTGTGACCTAATTTAGCCGAAGACAAAGATGGCGGCTGGCCTCCTTTAGGGAGGTCGTGACCTTTACCAACGAACAATCGGAAAAGATCGATGCTAGTTCAGTCAGAGGAGACTTGGCTCTGAGAGCTCGCTATGACTTGCTGACGCTAAGCAAGGCCACATGCAGGCGGGTCCAGCTGTCATTTTGGTTAGATGGGATATAAAATGTCACGAGTGGCAAATCTCCGTAGTGTTGTAAACTGGGGGGGGGGGTGTACCTGCTGTATTAGGACTAAAAATTAAATAAAAGATCTCTCTCTCTCTCTCTCTTATATATATATATATATATATATATATATATATATATTTATTTATATTTATTTATATCATATACACACACTACACACACACACACACATATATATATATATATATATATATATATATATATATATATATATATTTATATATATTTACACACACACACACACACACAAACAAAACACATAATACATATATATATATATATATATATATATATATATATATATATATAAGTTTGGGCAACTTTCTATGTGAAACTCCACCGCGCCATATCAAGGACCTAAAGCCACAGTATCTGATCCAACACCAACTAAATCAATCCTTCCATGTTACCAATCAGCTACATACTCGTAACGCTACTTGGTATTATCGCATATTTCCAGTTGGCTTCCAGTGGACATAGCATACCATTTCTACTGCTCCAGTTAGCTCGTCTGGTACGTCATGCCATCCAACAAACAAGAAAGCACCAAGTAGCGTACGTCGTGTTACCCCCCCAAAAAAACCCACTAACAATGTAGTTGATGATTTCACTTTATCCTGCCTACTATTCTCTTTTAATTCTCCCCCACCCCTTCCCCCATTTTCTGGCTAGCTTTGACCAATGCGAGAATACCAGGACACGTGACATCAATAGTGATATTGGCTCCAATGGAATACACCGGTCATGGTATGAATGCCGGAACACAAGACCGCCAGTTATCGCACGAATGCCGGAACACAAGATACCGGTCATGGTATGGATGCCAGAATACAATATACCAGTTTTGAAGTAACCATCAGGACACGGGATGTCATTCACGGTATTGGCATCACAAAGCAAAATACCAGCTTTCGAGGGGAGGGGGGGTTACAGATACACAATATATCAGTCGAGGTTTGGACACCAGAGCGCACGACGTCACTCCTAGTGCGGGTACCAGTACACAAGACACCAGTCACAGTATGGGCATCGGGCGAAATCCAGACATCATATTAGCGAAGATCAATAGATTTGATGTCCATGGTTTGTACGACTGATCCTGGAGAGGAGGGAAACTGTGTTAAGATAAATGTCAGGGAAAACATCGGAGAATAAGGTCCATGGGTTCCCGCGGTGAGGGAGGGAGGGGAGGGTTCGGTAGTCTGTGGGACTATTTGTTCACGCTTTATTCTGTAATGTCATCCGATTTTCTGTATGGTGCCTTGGAAGGTCAGACATCCCTCCCCCTTCTGTTTCCAACCATCGGTTTTAATGAAACGAATTGATGAGCCTTATCTGACAAAATTGATCTCGGTTTCTGTGGAACGGAGTTCACTTTGCCGAATCGACCCTTCTTCTTCCGGAACTAAGCATTTCTGTTTTGGAGACTACCAGAAAGTTGTTTAAATCATAAATCCTTAATTTTAAGTGAACGATGAGATTATGGCTTCGGTACGCGACTCTTGGTACACCAATATGCCGTGTTTTCCAAAGATGAAATTACCGATATCTTCAAATTTATTGTTCAATTCATTGCCCGCTTTGAATATTGCAGTAGAAACGTCATCCCACTTTATGAACGTCGGACGAAATTGCTGAGAACTGCGTAAAATATTTAACAATAACGTTTACGTTATGCACGAGGAGTTCATATTTCACAATAGGTTTATCAATATTACATCGTCACGGTCATCATTATCATCATCATCATCATCATCTACAATAGTATATAGCGCTTATTTATCAATAAGGGAACTGTTCTTTACTGAACAAAATTTACAATTAAATAAGTTAGCATCTTCGGTGGATAATTATTAAGAGGTTAAGTTACAATAATGACCGCTCTGTAATTTTAAATTTGAATTGAAAACTTTGATTTTCGTAGAAATTCACTATCATTATTCCAGTATTAAAAATGCTGGAAATTCTGGTATGTAACAAACGCGGAGATATGGCAACGATGCATCATTTATCTACACCATTTTCTAATATCAGCAAAACAATGGCCCCAATGAGTCCACCTAACTTTGAACCACTCGAATCGACCAAACTCAGCTAGAGTACGAAATGTTATGGGCCATATCGCGCTAAACCAACTTGATGTACGATTTCATTTCACCGGCACCCGTCAGGGTATATTGCGTAATAGGAGCCAGAAGTTATCGAATTCGAAGTGGAGC
The DNA here is from genome assembly GCA_025642065.1 of Paralvinella palmiformis. NCBI lineage: Eukaryota > Metazoa > Annelida > Polychaeta > Terebellida > Alvinellidae > Paralvinella > Paralvinella palmiformis. The sequence continues at coordinate 159,029 of JAODUP010000723.1, read as the reverse complement.
GATTTATGGGACGGCTTTAGGCGATACTAATGAACAATCCAGATTCAATGCCGTTGGTTTTGCAGCAAAAACATGTCGGAGAATTGACAGCATACAGTGATAATAAATATCTATTTAGACGCTCTGGAAAGGTTCGAACGGTTGCAAAATATTAGCTTAATCGATCTCTACCACCCGAAATAGAATAGTTCTCAAACAAATGTCTCTAGTAGTCTTTTTTACGACCCGACCAATATATAAAATGTGGTGGAAAATAGAATAGCCACGATGGCCTATATTTCGTCAACAACGGAATGGGGGCGAATCATTTTCTCACTTACTGACGCAGAAGAGCCGGAATTGATTTCATAGGAGATAATTAAACAATTTTAAAACAGTCTCTCTCAGCGCATCAGAGAAAACAAAGAATAAAGATGCTGTGCCATCACGAATTCCCGAAGTCGAGGTTTGCTCTGCAGTAATTATGAGATATTTCTGTTAGCAAGGTCGTAATATTAAATATACGGTACAAACGGCATTATTTATTTATTTATTTCAAATATAGATGTATTCGTTTACTTTGTTTCCACTTTCCTATTTAAGCAGCCGTTCGTACCAACGTGCCAAACTTGTCACACCGGCGAGCAGTTAGTTTCGAATGATCAGACAAACCAAGTAAGGATAGCTTTAGATGAACTGATATTTAACAACATTCTCGCCAAGAATGTCCGAAAACGCCGTAACGCGGCAGCTGATTCTATCGATGTGATGCCTTAATTAATACTTTGACACAGAGATGGAGAGAGGAAAAAATCCCATCTTTGTCTAAAATAGTATCTCATCATCAACGACTATTAACGCCCATTAACGATGTGGACATCGCGTGATGCAATTATAACGCGCCGCGCCGCGTTTATGACGTCACACGACCTGGCGAACATCATCTCCGGCAGCCATCCCGTATGGGAAGCTGGCACTCGGAGATTAATCGGGAGAGATATTTTCCGGGCAAACGTTGTCACGTAAACGCCCTATTGATGGCATAAATAATTTGGGAATATCGAGTTTTGTAAGTGTTCCTCCGACAAACAGGGTTTGGTTTGTTGGCCATGGAAATGTCATCGAAGTTTCGCTAGTGTAATGGACTGATAACAGGAAACCCATCGGCTCATCTCTTCGTATAGGGGACAGGTCATAAGATTTGAATAATAATAATAATAATAATAATAACCCGCTTGTTAAAGCACCGCATATAATTGTGTTGTTTTTCGGGTGTTTTGCATATCATGATTGATTGTTTCGTTGTTTTATTGGTTACTCTGACCTCGGCGCTGATCACATCCGGGACATACGACCGAAGGTCGACTCTTTGCGGATATCTTCCACAAACGTAGAAAAGAACCAGATTCTAACCCGCAACCTGGAGGTTTGCAGCGCAGTGCCCCAACCACTGAGTGATTTAAGTGCGCTTTTGCATATGATAAACATAATATATTATGATAAAAATATCATGATAAATGCATTACGATAAACATATAATGATAAATATACTATGATAAGTTTATTATGAAAAACATAAGGTGTAAATAAGTACAGGAATAGTGTAAGGACTTAGCCGTAAATAAGTCAGTCACGGTTAGGTCAGTGTTACAGTGTTGGTATAGAAAACGGGAATAATTAGGTTCGAATCCGTCAACTGGCTGTGGGTGATGATAATTAGCGTACGCTTGGCTGAGGCATTAATGAGTACCAGATACTGTTACGCTGGTATAACAGTATACTCGCGGGGAGTTCTTGGTAGACCGACATATAAAAATCCGTGCAGATGGTTGTGGGGGTGGGGGGGGGGAAATGAAAATGATCATGTTACAAGCTCGTTAGAACAATGAAGATGGAATTATGTTGCAAAACATTAAAACAAATATTAATATAGTCATCGACTAAAGCCCTTCGTTAGCACCCACGATCGCTCAACACCCACTACCACCCACTACCACCCACCAGAAGGATCCTTGTCTTTCTGTTTTCCCACATTCCATAAGCTAACGTAACCAGTCCGGTAACAGGCTTAGCGCGTTGTGCATCACGCCGTGTACGGCTTTAATGAAATCACTGGAGATTTTCGCGTACTTTTGCTTGCGCGTCCCCGTGTGTGTGTGCGTGTATGTGTATGCGTGTGTGCGTGAAGAACTCTTTCCCTCGTTTACACGCGATGCCCTTCGTGTGGCTTCAGCTCTGCGGCGCTGAAATCAGCAATAAAAACAAGCAGAAGGAGATCAAACAGCCGCACGTAGCCACTGCACTTCCCGATCATCTTCCAGTTCGTGGTTCGGAGCTACTCGGCGGTCGTCGACAATTTCCGCCTATTTATCAGCAAGTTCGGGACCCGCCCAAAGGATCTCATTAGTGATCCCAGTCATGACATCGGCCCGTTCACCGACCGCAATGGCGCCAAATATTTGCAATTTTCGTCCATTTTTTTTTGTATTTCCGATCATTTTGCTGTTTGTTCGTTGATGACTTTTGTTTTGTTCGTTTGGTGATTTTGTGGCATTTTGTTTCTTTGTGTAAATATTTTGTCGGGTTTTGTTTGGTTGTTCTTCTTATCACCATGCACAGTTGAATTTGGTTTGGAGAAAAGTATTGACCTATTTGTGCGTAATATGGATTCGAAAAAGGTTGCTGACCTGGTTCTATATATGTGTTAGGCCAAAGGTCTGTTTTATCTCTTCTATGCAATAATGTTATGAATTAAGTTATATATATATATATATATATATATATATATATATATATATATATATATATATATATATATAGAGAGAGAGAGAGAGAGAGAGAGAGAGAGAGAGAGAAGAGAAGAAAAGAGAGAGTGGTGAAAGTGTGTGTGTGTGGGGGCTGATAGAGAGAAAGAGAGGAAGAGAGATAGATAGATAGATAGATAGATAGATGAGATAGATAGATAGATAGATAGATAGATAGATAGATAGATAGATAGAGAGAGAGAGAGAGAGAGAGAGAGAGAGAGAGAGAGAGAGAGAGAGAAGGACCTAACCACATAGACAGCAACAATCCATAATTTATGTCAAGCAACCAAAAAGCAATAATATATGTTTGTATAGATGTTGGTAAATTAGACTTGCATCGTCTGATTGAGCAGTAAATAATTTCTAAGTATTTATTACATTCTGTATTTATTACCTTAAGCATCTTTGTGTAAATAATATCAGTCCAAAAATAAAACTAATTTTGCTACACCCGCTTCATTCATTCTAATAAGGGTACTTTATCTAAAACAAGTAACTGGCATAAAGTGCAACCGAGAACGTAGGAGTTTTTGTTCGCCACTTGTCTACTTAGCCATCATTACTCGTGATGTTCGTATTTTGTGAGTAGTGCTCCACGAAAGAGGCCACCGTGATGACATTCAGATCACTTGCCCTGACACGAGGGAACCAGCTCTTATTCTGGGAGAAGCAATGACATAAAACTTACAGAGCCACGCCTAACAAGGATAATGGCTATCACGTGCGAGCCAATGATTATACGTTATCTAGCATGTGATACCTGCTGACTCGGCATTATCTTGGAAGGGATGAGACATAAGTGGACCAAATGTCAAAGATTCTGGCAGAAATGTAACGCATCATCTGAACAAATGGCGTTCGATTTACATAAGTAAGAACTACACCATAATTGTGCTGATATTATTAGTGGTGGTGCTTCTCTTTCACACCTCTGTGGCCACTGGACCTACTATGCGTAATATAAAATTCCACTTTTTCCTTTAAACACCTTTTAATTGGGATGCCATGCAAGTATATGCACCTTTATCTTCGAAAAATACGAACAAATCATACCATTCCACGGACTCGTTGTTGCGGTATTACAATGACTCCTTCACTGTAAAATGAAACCTTCAAACGGAGCGAGCCATTACTTTCGTAATATCGGGACTGGTCTAACCTGAGCTTTTGGTTAAGGTTCGGGTAGTTGTGCATATGAGATGATTAGGCTTACGCCTTTTACTGATGAATGAAACATCCCAAAGAAGAAAAGAATCAGTGAATGGATTCGATCCCACTAACCGCAATTGTGCAGTCCGTTACGGTATTATCTGCACCACGAATCTACTTAAAAGAAAGACTCAAAAACGGACCTGCGTTCAATTGTTTGCTTAATTAATATTGTGCATGCGTGTGTGTGTATGTATGCATCCATGCATGTGTCCGTGTGTTTGTGTGTGTGTATTTGTGTGTGTATTTCAAATAATATTGAGCATGTTATTTCTTGATCTTAGCGATAATCAGACATTTCTGGTTGTGTCTATTGAAATATTAGGATTACCGTTCATTTAGCTAAAAAATAATATTTGAAAACAATGCAAATTCCATCGCAAAAGGACCTTAGTTTGGCGAATAGCTTTTTCTATTGGGAACGCGATGATGATAGCTTAAGACAGTAGCCGTGTTCGGCTATCGTGTCTGGAGGCTACCAAGGCTTAAGTCTCTAAAGACCACAGCAAATTTGTGCCCATGTACATTATCGCCCAGTGTCACCTCCGCTATTCAACACAATCTGGCCGAACGTAACTACGGATGGCTCGAAGTACACTGCTTTGGCCTTCCTCTTTCTTATCGGGATGATTTTATTACTTGGATATAATGGGCCAGACAATCTCCGGGGTCCCTGTTCTAATCTAAGCCCAATCATCCATGGCGCCATGACAAGACAGCCGCTGCGTGGGGCATTAGAATTGATTAAGTCGTGGTTTATTCGCTAGCCGGCGCCTCGGCTTGCCCGCGATCATTCATATCGGCGCTCTGGTAGAGAAGGGGACCGGCCGGTGCTCGATATCGACATGGTGTATCGAATGGTGCTGAATAACGAAATATAGATGTGGGCGTTTCGGAGGAGATCCATTTTGGTGCACATTAATATTTACTGTAATGATATTTAATATGATGATATTACATATGATGATATTGAATATGATAATATTGAATATGATGATATTTGACCTTTTTTCTCCAATGACGGACACGGACACTGGGGAATAGATATTATATTGTTTATGATACTTTCCCCACTCCGACAACTTTTATCTGAAATCTCAACATGATCATTATCCTATAAGGAATGATAAATATGGGCTCGATATGCTAACATATTCTTCTGTCTTCAACTGTAGTCCTTTTGAAGAATCTCAGACTGAAAAACTCTTCCGAAACTTACAAACCAACTAGAAACATCTCCCCCTCTCTATCTATCTATCTATCTATCTATCTATTTCTGTCTCTGTGTGTTTCTCTCTCTCTCTCTCTCTCTCTCTCTCTCTCTCTCTCTCTCTCTCTCTCTCTCTCTCTCTATCTATATATATATATATATATATATATATATATATTTTTTTTGGCTCCCCTCTCTGTTGTGCGTGCGTGCACGTGTGCGTGTGTATGTGCCACAGAGAGAGAGGGAAAGAGAGAGAGAGAGAGAGAGTGTGTGTGTGTGTGGTTGTCGCCAATCCAATCAAGATGATGTTACATTCTCAGTTTCACCGCTAATCCCAAAGAGACGACGGTACTCATAGCCTTTTATCTCACTAGATGACCAACAGTAACCTTCTAACAAACTCTACCCTATAACACGGGCAGCTCAGACTGCAGTATCACTTAACATAGGCGAGAATCTAGTAATCTACGATAGGACGCAGCTTTACGTAATCCCCACAATAACACTATAACATTACCCACAACTGGTCAACACGTTATGTCTTCCTTAAAACACTTCTAACATTCTCTTTTCGGAAGAGCAGTGCTCAATCCCTCGACAAACTGCCGGAAGCCACTCTGGCCGAATCAGTCTTAATAGCCGTAACAGCAGCTGAACCAAACATGTCGGAACACGGAATATGGCCTATGGCATTACGGGTAAATACCTCCAGAGGACCATGTGATGTCATTTCATTGTTTGAATATTGCTTGCACGTCATAGGCGTTATGTTCGGGATGAATAGGCGCTTGCGATTCACCGTGTGCCTTTTAGTGGGATGCAGTGGTATCATGGAATATGAATGGGGACATTTAGAACTATTTGTTTGCACCCCAAAACCGGTGGAAGTACCGAGTCACGCGGTGGCTTGTTTGTGCTTCCGTTTTTTTATGTCGGAATAGACAAAGTGGACATCCTGGTGTTATTTGCAAGATTACCAGCGATTATGAATGGTTTCTGTAGCTGGCGCTGTTGATCAATCTATCAGTAATTGCAGAGAAATGTAATTAATACGGGAATCACGGCTATATACACATAACAAAACCAGTCAGTCTGCCTGCCTGCCCCCCCCCTCTCTCTCCTCTCTCTCTCTGGTCTCTCTCTCTCTCTCTCTCTCTCTCTCTCTCTATCTCTCTACTCTCTACTCTCTCTCTCTCTCTCTCTCTCTCTCTCTCTATATATATATATATATATATATATATATATATATATATAACAGAGCAACTGACACCCTTTCACGTAATGATGTTATTTATGACAGACAGACAGACAGACAGACAGACAGACCTACCGAAAGAGTCTGATATACACATGCATACAATCACCAGACGGACAGACAGATAGACATAGACAATCTCACACAGACTGGTTTATAAAGCGTGACCAATCATAATTTATATCATATTAGCAAGATGTGGTCAACTCTAAATGTCCGACCGGCGACTCAAGGTAACTCTATCGGTACCCAAATCGTCCTTTATCACGTAATGATGTTAAACGATATTACTAATTGCGTCTTATGTCCATACGAGGAAGTACCACAGACGGCAAAGCTAATTAACAACTTAATGAAGGACAAAGGTACGCCGTGTCCCCCGGCTTGCGGCATTAAGGGCAGAACTTGGCGGTGATTTATCGCCTTCTTGGCGGCATGTTAGTTGGCCGGATGGGGAAAATAGATTGGCGTCTCGGAAAACAAGAATCGATGTTTGTTCCTTGGTCCTTAGAGATGGTGGTCTGGGATAATGACCACGGGTACGACATACATCGTGGAGTCTGTCTGTTGGAAGTTGGCAAAGCCGAGGAATGTGCTGTTTAGCCAGTGTGTGTGTGTGTCTCTCTCTCTCTCTCTCTCTCTCTCTCGTGTGTGTGTGTGTTTGTGTGTGTATGTGTGTCTGTCTGTCTGTCCTGCTAACGACATTTATCGAAGATATTTGCTATGCAGTGTTTAAATTGTATTACACCGCTACTCACAGATATAACAAAGCGGCCTTGCCACCAGGGGCCGTTGTGTGCCATTATACTACGTAATCCCAATACGAATTACCTAAGACGTAGTTGTAAATATGACAATACTGCAAATATTTCCGGAGACAGTAACTGTAAAGAAGGGAATTTTCCGAAGAGAAATCAAACCTTTTATAAACGATTCAGTTTCATCTTCCTTTGACATCATCACGGTCCACAATTCGCAGTTCGCCATACACCAACTGGACATCCGTCGTGGAGACCTATTGCCATGTCTCATCTGTATTATACCTGGGATGTTACACCTGTATTATATATATATCTACATTAGATGATTTACGCTCGCTAGGTTTACGTGTACCTGTAATACCCCTAACCTTGATGAGTCGAATATTGGCATTCAGTTCTAGGTTCGATTTCTAGATACGTTTAGATGAGCGAGGTCGTTGTTATTGGATGGTTCCAGGCGTAGGTCGATGGGGAGCCAATGTTCCATTTAGGAAGCCTCTCCCGACTGTTCCCCACACGATACAATATCCCCAATAAATGGTCTATAATTACCTTGCAGCCAACTACGAGATACCTACCGGAATATGACTAGTAATATTTCTAGAAGATAACACAATCACTACTGATAGATTCTTCTAATGTTGGTTAATGCCATTAAGTCGTGTCAGGACAAAGACCAGAATGTTCTTTTTTTACGACAGAATGTCTTTCGCCTCGTTGTATATCGTAATTATTTTGTGTACGTTAATTTCTGGTTTATTGATAGTGTGGTAAGATACGTATTATTATTAGATGATGATGATGATGCTTTACGGCCACTTTTGTGCACATGGTAGGCTAAATGGGCCGAGTGACCTCCAAAGGTAATGAGGCGAAGTGAAAGACGAAACAACCTTCAGATATGCTCCCACCGAGATTCGAACACGGGTGGTAGTGATCTGTGGTCAAACACGCTACCGTTAGTACACGGAGGCGCCAATACGTATTATTCTTTGAAACATGGTTTGTCTTAATTTTGGCGTTAGATATTAAACAAAATAGTTTTAGCTCTTAAAATCAGTTCGCCATTATTAATCCGATGTTGAATCAGTAATAATGTTTAGTCAGTGTCATGGTTACGATGATGATGATGATGATAATGATGAAGTCATCATCATCATCATCATCATCATCATCATCATACAATTGTACCAAGTCAATTGACCAATAAAAGTGAAACGCCAAGTTTTTGCTAGGAGAATCCATGAAACTACCACTGCCACCCCCCCCCCCTCCCCCGTCTCTTTATTTACATCATGTGGTGTCCCTGTATTTAGCTCGTGCCCTCTAGACCGTCGAATCGTGTAAGTTAACGAGTTCTCCGAAGAAGTCCTCCCCCGCCAACAGCTAATATAATTTCGTCCAGTCCGCCCGCGAGGCCTCGCGGTCGTTTTCCGGACGTTCTCCAAGTGGCGAGAAATCACTGCTAGGATGAGATATAATTTCCGACCAGAATTGGCCAACTCCTTGGAATTTCGGTAGGCGGAAAATTGCATCTCTTCGCCAGTTCTCGTCGGGGACGGTATTTTGTGGACACGAAGCTATGGGAGTACGAGAAGCGATTGTGGCGATGTTTGTTATGGAGAGTGGGACGACGGTGGGCCCAACGAGCGGAATATTTACACACCGAGTCGTCGCAAATGAGCGTTGTCTATGAACCTCGTTAGATTCTCGAGTGCCATTTTGGGTTGACGATCAGCCACAAAGACACTCAATACGGCCGAGTATATGATGATTGCGTAGCAAAATGGTGGAATGGATAGGAAACACTCGGGGTATGAGAGAATATACAATGACGTCTAGAGATGGAAGTTTCCATGACCCGAACAATTCACTGAATGTGATATCATTCAGTCAGTGACACACACCATCCACCTAACCAACCACCAAAGCACACACACACACATCCGTCCATCCACCCATCCACACAATCCCGTCCCTACTCACCCCACACACATACACACACACACACACACACACACACACACACGCATGCACATCTTGATACTGCCGTGTTAATTTCTTTTCTTACCTGAAAGTGTCACGTGGTTATCACCGTATGAACGAATAAATAATACCAAATCCATAATTACTAATAAATAATCATTACAGCCTTAAGTGACTCCCAATTATATTCTGTCTTGGCTCAACATCAAATCATTATAATTCTATTGTATTAATCATTGTTTACCCCAAAAACGACTTAGATATTACCCTTTCATCTATCAGCAGCAGCATCTTACCTGTGACGGGCTATTATGGCAAGAATACATTGCTATTGTTCATCAACACAACGATCTTTTTTTTTTCGTCCACGGATTGATTCATTTATTACTTAACTTTTCATCAGATCGGTCCATCCATAATTCAGTCATTCATTCACCCACTCACCCATTTCATCGTTAAGTCAGTTATTCAATGACTTGTTCAGCCATTCAGTGAACCAAATGGTCAGCTATTATGCTAATTCATTGGTTCACTCCTCTGTTAATATTTGGGTGTCTAAGTATTTGTTTCTTGTCTGTCTATTTGCCTTTCCACTTGTCTATCCGTCTATCTATAACCAGTCTATACCTGTCTCTGTGTCCGACTATCTATATGGTTGTTTATCTTATTGTCCGTCTGTACGTCTGCCTGCCTGCCTGCCTGTCTGTCCACATGTTAGATACAAATAAACCACGCATCGAAATGGAGTGGTAGCTCTGGGGTAAAGTGGCTGAATTAAAATCGAAAGATTCTGGGTTCGGATCCTGGCCACTGGTCTATGTATGTTCCACGTTTGTCCCCGTTAGACTGTGGTCAATTATTGTGGATTATCTGCCAATTATCTGGAATTTAAAATAATATACCTTTGAAGGGTTTGTCTCATAATTAAAAAGGTTGATGACATGGCGAGATAATAACACACACACACACACACACACACACACACACACACACACACACACACACACACACACACACACACACACACACACACGGAAAGTCATTAGAGGATTTAGACTACAAACTAGAGGTTGTTATGGCTGTTGTTTTTGTGTTGGTGCCGGTGGTTGTTATTTTCTATGGCTAAGTCTAGGGAATCGCATATTACTGTTAATTTATTTCCATAAGTCAGAGCCGTGATCCGGAGATATGATCCTGAACAGCAATATTTTGGACAGCTCGATAGAAGACCTGGTATGTTTGGACGTAGGTGTTTGGGGATAACCTAAATGGGAAAACGGGAATACGGATACCCTGTACACACGCACGCACACGCACGCACACGCACATACACACACACGCACACACACAATGTACAATAGATGCACAACAAAACCACAGAATATCACATCCGCCGATCTTGAAATATTTATTATCTTTGACAAACACCGTCAGCGAGATCCTCATCAACAAACAGCTCCCGGAACGGGAGTATCCAGGTCAGGAATGTTAGCCCAATTCCCCAAACAACCCCAAACTACCATGTCCCTTAACCGGATCCAGTCTAAATTTATCAATCTTATGAGACAATTATTCGCTTCTAAATACCCTGAGAAAGGCCATCAGATTAAGGCGACATATAAACAATAGGAAGATGGTATCAGAATATTTAGTCTCCAGCATTTCATACATCATCCAAGATGCGCCGTGATGTCATAACATCCCGACCAAAAGACGGGATGTTCAGATATCAATAGTTCCCTGTTTTGTCATTTCGCTGTTATGTGAATGGACACACACACACACACACACACACACACACACACACACACACACACACACACACTCTCTCTCTCTCTCTCTGTGTGTGTGTGTTTTAGCTGTGTATAATAAGGCACAGGCACAGAGAATCTCGATCCGTGAATTCAAACTCTGGACGTTTCTTCAGGGGACTGAATCCAGAGTGGCGACTTTTCTTGCTGAGACATGTGTAATGTCTCACCAGTCCCTAAGCCGCCAAGCAAAATCAAAATACGAATCACCTACAGCCGTGGAGTTTGGGTGTAAAACACCCAAGTCAGATCACGGCAGTAGTGAGAATGTTTAGCTTAATTATCTAAGCAGCCCTATTTATAGCTATTTTTCAATTGCTGTATCTTTCTTCAAAGCAATATTATATAAACCATATAACCCAATTGTCACCGTCTTCAAAGATCAGTTTTTACAACGGGCAGGCGTCATGAAGCGACTACTATTAAAACTGTTTATCTTAATTACTATTAAAAGACTGACATCTGCGCTGAAGCAGACCGTAATAGCGCGTCATGGCTTCCGTACTGTTTGAACTATGCTATCATTTTCAAACCTGACCTAATTTATGCTATTCTAACTATTGTAGTTCTTAAATGTTATTTATGACAAGCAGATTAGAGCTAATCTTGAATGTCATAGTACAAACTGGACATAACTGGACCTAGGAAAGATAAATCTATTCCTACATACAACCAAGGTGAATTATATATACAAGTAAACTTGTTATGTAAAACACACCAACCGCGCGAACTGTGTCCAATGCCACCGCTCGAGATGCGATGCAGTGTTTCTATTCCTGAGTCAGGAGTACTTATAATGCTTTAAGAGCGTACTGTGCCTGCTACAGTCATTTAAATGCTGGATAACCAGGCCAGACATCTAAACGGCGTGCCTCCAAAGACGCAAATAGTACATGGATTATACAGCTCTAGATCAACTTTTCTTGAATGCAGGGACCGGGAAATATGGTCTCCACGCATAGAAAACGGAACTTTCTCAACCGCAGCATAATATGCCTTGTGATATTTGCTGGAGGGTCAAATACCTCATAAACATACAAATCCAATAAATACTATGACCTACTCGTCACTATTATAACAATTTACATCGGCGCTTTAGCAGACCGTTATGGCGGAATTGCCGTTCTATATATTAACATTTTCAAATCAGACCTAATGTCTGCTATACAAACTATAATTATAATATAGGGTTTTATTAATGACAAGGAGACTAAAGTTAGCCTTGAATGTCATAGTACAGACTGGACATAACTGGACCTAGGAAAGATAATTCTATTCCCACAAATAACTAAGGTGAATTATATATACAATTAAACTTGTTATATAAAATACACCAACCACACGAGCTGTGTCCAATGCCACCGCTCGAGATGCGATGCAGTGTTTCTATTCCTGAGTCAGGAGTACATGCTTTAAGAGCGTACTGTGTCTGCTACAGTCATTTAAATGCTGGATAACCAGGCCAAACACTTAAACGGCGTGCCTCCAAAGACGCAAATAGTGCACGGAATATATAGCTCTATATCAACTTTTCACACTCTCTCTCTCTCTGTGTGTGTGTGTGTGTGTGTCCCTTTTCTCTCCATGGATACGGTCTTTTTCTTTATCAGTCCACGGCCTCCAGTAAATCAAGTTTATATTATAAGCTATATTTTTGGGCTTTGTTATATTTTGTTGATCCTTAAAGCCGAGTGTTTCTGGCTAATTTTATACCAACCTATCCTGTTTATAATTGGCTCAGTGCTGTAGGACTTTTTGTAATTCGCACTTCGATATCAGAATTGGGGGAAATTTGCGCAAGATTCATTTGAAACTCATCAGTGGATATATTAGTATAAAGTGAGCATTCTTATACCACATCCTCTAATAAAGCCCTCTTTGTGTGTGTGGGTGGGTGGGTGGGTGCTGGGCGTTTGAGTTTACGGGCGGTTGGATGGACGGACAGGCAAATCAAGAATGTGAGAATGTGCAGATGTATGTGTGCGTGTGTGCGTATGAATGCATCATGCATTATTTTTATAAATACATATGTATAAATGTGCGAATGAATGTAGGTATTTATGGGCATGTTTATGTTCGTAATACGAGAGGGTGGGTGTATCTCTTCTGAACTATAGAGTATTTTTATATACATCTTTTCTTAAAAATCACATTTAAGCTTATGTCTGAGCATATATATATATATATATATATATATATATATATATATATATATATATATATATATTTGCCCAACAATCAGATGTATGGATGTATATCATGTTGAAAGAAAACATAGCTGAAAATTGTCCAGTCAATAACAGAGTTATATGGTCCTCAAACAAGTCCCACTCCCAGTTCTAAAAACAGGGAGACCCTCGGGGATAAACCGACAGCCTTAACTCTATTCAGAACGTAAACTATCCAATGACCGTCCATATACGCTGGCGACCTGCTATCCAAATGACTGGGACCCATATGACCTACATGACCTTGACAGTTTCGAGTGCCAGCTGATCAATGATGAAGAATAACATCCATCTGTGCTGGTGTCGCGGGAGACATGACTAGATACCGTATCGGTGAATCGTTCTCCTTTCCTTATCCTACCCATCCCGTATCTACTGACCTTGCTCATTCCCGCACATATCCGCAATTCCCAACCCCAAACCCTCGGATGATTCGCTCCCAAGATAAACAGGAACGTCACCATGTCTCTTTATATTAACAGTGGCGTTCGCTGTCGCGTCATAAACGAAAATTCTGAAATTGTGTTCACTATGTATAATAGCAAACTAACATAGTCAGTGTTGTTATAAAGCAATCTCTCATATTCGATCATTCCTCCTAATCGACCTCCATAATTATCTATCGCACCCCCTTACTCAATTATCAATACTACATTAAGACCTTTGATATCCGAAAAAGATAACCCCTTTTCCGACCTTCCATTGTCCGCCCACCCACTCTTATCCGATCCGTCGATCATCCCAACAAGTCGGCCACCCACGCTCCCATTCATCACACCACTGACATGGCATCGCCTCATACGACTAGGACGACGAGGCGGCTCCAAAATGGCGACCAGCGATTTCCAAAAATCAATCTGCCAAAGTTAAGTCGACCTGTCGGCCATTTTAGGAAACTTTTAGCGGAATTGCTAAGACTTGGCTGTCGTCCTCGAAAGATGAGCACCATGACGTATGAGCCATTCGGGGACCGATATCAGTTATCGCAAGAGACGTGTGTGGGCCACAAAAACTGTAAAGGAATGAAGTGAACACACCAAAAAGGCCTTTACTGAGTTACTGATGGAAAGAGCGGGAAAGGATAACTTTATATATGTGTGTATGACTTCGTATACGGACTAGATTTTGTGCACATGGTAGACTAAACGGGGCCGAGCGACCTCCATAGGTAATGAAGTGAAGTCAAAGATGAAACACCCTTCAGATATGCTAATGCCGAGATTGGAACTCAAGTGGTAGTGATCTGTGATCCAACGCCCTACTAGTTAGACCAAGGAGGTACCGCGTACAGACTACAAAAAGAATACCAATATACAATTTTTACAATAAATCTCTGATATTGATACGAAGAATATTTCAAATCGGACTCATCTATAACTCAGCGTATGATATGGTTTGGGATTCCACCCGTCCCGCCTCATTCTCCCTATCCCGATGACATGACCAGGACATTGACGGGTGATTAACCACGGACTCCGGCTGTCTGGATTATGATCCAGATGATGGAGCCGTTCCCTTCTCCATATACGTGACTCAAATATCTAAACATTTACACGCACACACACACATACACACACACACACACACACACACACACACACACACACACACACACACACACACACACACACGTGACTGAAATGATTACAATGCGACATGATAAAGCCGGTTATAGTCGCTCGTAATCAATTTAAGGATATTGCGTTGAGCGACGTCTTCGTTAACACGATTTATTTCACAGTATACAAACTTCAGATTTAGTGAATGAAATGAAAATGATGTACAGTAAAAACGGCACCAGTACCTCCAGCAACAGAGATAACAATAACAACAACAGTATCATCACCACCATCATCATCATCATCATCATCATCAATAAAATGTTATATTAGTATTATTACTATTATTTTATTATGATTTTATTATTTATAAAATAGTTGAAAGTCAAAATACAAATTTACATTAATAAATGCCTTCGGTTTGTTCCTGTTTTAGCAATACCGTGAATTGACACGAGAAAAAACCCATTTCCTTTGATGACTGGTGTTTTAAGTGCAGTTATCTACACTAACGCTAGCGGTGATTGTATGCAGCACTGGCAATAAATAACGTATTGTATTTTGTTTGTATAAAAACAACTGATGCCAATCAATACGTCTAGGTACGCCCATTGTCGCGTATTGGAGATGGAGCTAAAATTATCTCTCATTGTCCCTGAAACGAATTCTAAAACGAAACGTGCTTCGTTCCGGTGAAGACAAAATTACGAAGCAGCTCCCAATTTTTAGAGACGAAACAGTTCCTTTCCGTTGTAATCAATTCCTGATCGATGTAACATCGATTTGGCAAACCACGGTAGTGCGTCACACAATCGATAGATGGCGCCGATATATTGAACGCTAGGAGCGGTCATTTAGTTACGTTCATTTCGATTGACGACGAGGGACGATTAGCCCCTTTGTCTTCCGCCCTCGGAGTTGGAACATGGAGGCGTTTAGAATACCGACGCTTCCCCGATAAGTGATTCAATGTGTGGCAGGCGTGGGGCTGAATACCGCTGCTCGAATTAGAAAGGATACTAAAGTGGTTACATGACAGCGTCAATTGGGAGGAATCCTGGTTAATGAATAGCAGGTTTTACTTTTGGATTGACAACAACCTAATGAATCTCTCTCTCTCTCTCTCTCTCTCTCTCTCAGATTATGTATGTGTGTGTGCGTGCACGTGTGTGTCTTCAAATTCAGACCAACTTCAGAAATGAATATTCATGAACCGATGCCTTTAGTTAGGGTGCTAAAAACTCAATATTATTCACAACACTCACACAGAACGTTAAAAAACTAAATAAATACAAATCTGAGATAAGATTATCATAGAACATGTATTAATACTTTTTGTTTGTTGTTAAAAATTCGTTTTATTATGTAAAATATTACAATTAAAAGAGAAGATTTTCTATTCCATATTACTATCAGTGTTAAATAATTAGAGTTTACTGGAATATTCATGGCCAATAACTAATTGCTTCTTGCTTTTCGGGAATCTGTGACCTTGATCGGAATTGATCAAATTGGACTCGGTAGGATTTCTTCTTTTCTTTAAGATATTGATTTAACTCTATTTATCGCCAGTTAGAGACACCCAATCCATAGCAATTCATGACGTGACAAATCTGATCAAGAGTCACGTGACTTATTAGTTGCCATTCGCTTTGACAAATATGTGGTCATGTTCTTGTTACCATTAGACCTGCGGATAAAAGTAACTAACTGACCGTAATAGAAGGATTGTGTCGCTGTATAAAGATCTTCGGCAACCGATGTTTTAATGCGAGTTAATTATCCATCAAACTCTTTCGTTCCAGCGCTGTACAGGATCTGGCGGGAAATGCTTCAGCACGGCCGAATGTTGTCAAGGTTTCGTCTGCGCCGCTTTTGACGACTATTTCGGTGAGTATTCGGACTTAGATGTGGAAATAATTGTCTAACAATAGTACGAAATTCTCAATTGGTAGCTTCTAAAAGCGAAACAAAATGTATGCTGAATTTTATTCGCTCTGTGTCGTACGTAAGTGGTTTAATTATGCCGACATTGTCCATTATCGCCCATAGGACAACGTGGTCAGCGCACTGAAGGTTAGTCATTATATAGTTGATTAGACGTGAGGGTGGCGTAGTGTTTGTTTTAGATGCCAGCTAAGCACGTTCACGGCACATTTATAGTCTTTCCTTAGAGTACTGTGCGTGGTGAGGGGATAATCTAGTTACCTATAACCGCGTTGCACTCTTCAAACACACACACACACACACACACACACGCTCGCGCGCTCGCGCACGCACTCACTCACGCACGCACGCACACACACACAAACACGCACACTATATATATATATATATATATATATATATATATATATATACTTACACTTTAGCATTAGATCTAGTATGGCAACAATATACTGGTGTGTTCATAAATTCTCTAGTATTAAATATAATTAGACAGCCTAAATGAATGTTACTCATTATTTTTAAAATAATCGTACGTTTCTAGGGTGACCAGATTGGCTAAATACTGCAACTGATTATGTATTTTATGGACACGCCCCAATCTTTACTTATAGATATTCCCTTTGTAGCGAGTTATATTTTGTATGCAATGTGTTGCTTCATA
Organism: Paralvinella palmiformis; assembly: GCA_025642065.1. NCBI lineage: Eukaryota > Metazoa > Annelida > Polychaeta > Terebellida > Alvinellidae > Paralvinella > Paralvinella palmiformis. Next base: position 141,610 of record JAODUP010000723.1, on the reverse strand, counting down.
ATAACATAGATTTATCAGAATGTATGCAGTTGGTGCGCATTAGATCAGTGTTCAAACATACTGCATGACCTGTATGTTCGTTCCTGCTTGTTGCACCCTTAGACGCAGATCTTCCTGCCAGAGTAGTTCTCGCGACGGCCACAGTGTAGCTGCCTTTAGTCTCCCATCCCTCTTTCGAGACACCTGTATCATCCATGTAGTACGCCGTATCATTACTAGACCCGTCGACACACCTGTGCCTGCTGCTTGATATGGCGAATCTTCACACCGCCGTAGTCATCCTACAGAGGGAGCCACTTAAGTTAATTATTGCCTGACACAGATGGCACCGCTGTCGCTGCGTTTTATGGCTATTTACTTAGCGTTGGATTTTATATTTGCTTTAATTTTTATCGGCTGGTTTCGAATCAAAGCTTCTTTGTACTTGCCAGCCAGCCGTCTTTTCTTTTGCTAGTTTGTTAGATTTATCGACGTAGCCTTTTATTCTTCGGTGTGGGCTATAAAAACGTTTGCGTGTTTGCAATATTGGGCGATAATAGGTGAACAATGCCATTTGTAAGTCCCATAGTTTGTAGTTTGAAACCCGAAAAGTTTCGCTCAATCTATCTATCTATCTATCTATCTATCTATCTATCTATCTATCTATCTATCTTCTTTATAATAATAATAATATACAAAATTTATATAGCCCCCTATATAACCTGTCTGTATATCAATCAATCAATCAATCAATCAATCAATCAATATATCTATTTATCTATCTATCTATCTATCTATCTATCTATCTATCTATCAATCCATCAATCAACCAACCTATCTGTCTGTCTGTCTGTCTGTCTGTCTGTCCTGTCCGTCCTCCCCCCCGTCCTCCTCCTCCTCCTCCTACCTACCTATCTATCTATCTATCTATCTATCTATCTATCTATCTATCTATCTATCTATATATTTGCCTGTCTATATATCAATCTATCTAACTATCCCTCATCCCCTCTCTCACTCTCTGTCCGACTCTCCCTCTCTCTTACGTTTCACTCTATTTCTATCTGTTTATCTTCTTTACTATCTTTTATATCCTGGAGCACATTATCACTTACAAATCACGCTCAGAAATATGCTAAATAAATAACACTTCTTATAAATAGCAACATAAATACATTGATCGTAGATTTCATGCCTATTTCGACCATTAAGGCTCGTGCGGTGAATGTTCCAGTGCCAATGTAAGCAGTAAATACTGTCGTAAAAGTCCCGCTGATGTCGTTCTCATTGTTTCTGTCGCTCCATCAGGCATGAATCCGGAGATTCCAGGCTTCTGCGTCAAGGAGAAGGATCTTCAGCCATGTTTCGCGACGCGTGACTGCGCCCCTAACGCCAAATGCGTGTCTCTGGGACCGAGACGGAGAGTCGTACTGCGTCAGGAGACCGAAGACGTCAATCGAAGACCTCATGGAAGACCTGCCAGTGATCAGCGTACCCAGCGCCAGCAAGATGATCATGACCGAGAGTGGCAAGGGAGGGCTAGGTAAGTTAATATTTTCGTCATCTACAGAAGTTTAGATTTAAGGCCTAATTCCGGGCACGGTCTCCGTGACCTATAATCGGTAGTTCAGTTGGTTTCAGCATCTCGGTTCGAAACCGCGACGGGCTACGTCTGAAGTGTGAAGGATGTTTCATCTCTCACTTCGCCTCTTTACCTCCGTGAAACGAAGTCAGAGATGAAACAACCTTCAGATATGCCCACGCCGAGATTTGAACTCAGGTAGTAGTGATATGTGGTCCAACGCGCTACCAACTAGACCACGGAGGCTACCCATGACTTACCGTGGGACAAATGTTGCCGTAAAGCAGCGAAATTTTAATTTAACCTTTTTAATGCTCGATTTTCGTACCACGACATCCAAGTATTTATTTCCTGGACACTTTACGGGATAGCCATCAACGAGATACTCGGTTTTGCCTATTCCCATTAATAGTATTTCGTCGTTGGACCTCAATGGGGTACGGCGTAGATGATCTATCTATTATTTATCGGTATGGCCGGTATATATTCTACCTCCCCTCGGGAGTTTAAAGGAATAGTTCACCTTCATTTCACAATTTCTGCTCATCCGAATTATAAATGATGCAAAATATGAACACAACCAACCACGTATTAAATAATCCATATCAAAGTGCTGTTGGGCCGGCTATGACTCATCTGTGGGAGCCTACGTTTTGGAAGGCGGACACAGACAGGATGATCCTGAAATCTGACGTCACTTACCACAAGCTATTCGTACGACCCGGTTATAACATCATAAACATGTATCTGCCTGTCACATAATTTCGGAGGAAAAAACACGTATTTACGAATATTAGAGTAAAGTTGGTCCGAATCGCCTCATATGTTAATGTTATGGCTGGAGAAAGTAATATAGTAAATTCACTATGAAGATTATTTTCTACTCTCGTAACACGAAGCACCTACAGAGCTGTCAGATTTATGGAAATGACCCTCGTCCGAGTCAGTAGGTAGTGGTTAGTAGCTTGAACTCGGACGTAGGTAAGGTCACGATCAACGCTAGCGCAGAGCATCTGTGACCTGACTTGATCTGGATCGAGATGACTACTTGATCTTTGTGCCAATTGACATCAGAGAGCAAGCGACTTCTCTCTTTCCCGCGGTACAATCTGACATTCGGGGAAGCCGTAATGGCAGCCCTCCAGTAATTGGGATGACTTCCTTATATTTATGATATCGGGTAGAGTTCGTCATTAGTATTGTTGGATTTCGGGTTACTTTTACAAGCATTGCGGATAAAAGCCATATTATCCGACAGAGAACTGCTCCTTTAATCATTAATCATTATAATATATTTTACCGGTCCATGCCATGAAGGCTGTGCGCACAGGAGTAAATCGGTCCGCTTTTATTATGATTATCAGATTAAGGGGAGGAGTATTTGTAAGACGTGTCACATGCATGTTCTAAACATATACAAAATATGGAAATAGTCTAAACGTTCTGGATATAAAAATCATCCGTCAAATAATGTCCAGGGTACCGTGGGTAGGAACTGTATCCTATAATTCGATTATATAGGAAACTTGATCTACGAAGAGAACAATAAACTGTAGGACATACAATATAGGTTTTTTATATTTTATTGACCTTTTCTTATGGCTACAGATGAGGAATTCATCCATTTGTGCTCTTCTCCGTGGACGTATATTGGTGTTAACTAAAACTTATCGGCGCTTAATATCTCATTATCTGTCGCGTCCCAGGGACGTACTCATTTATAGCTGAGTCAGGTGCTTGTTTATTAGTCGCGTTCAGGGAATGAGTTCTTGGAACAAGCTTCAGATATACGAATATGTTTATGTGTATGAATAACATCATTTTAAAATGTTCGAAAATATTATTATTATTATTAGTATTAGTATTTTTATATAAAATTATTATTATTATTATTATTATTATTGTTGTTGTTGTTATAAAATTATTATCATCATTATGCAATCTTTGTACAGTACCCAACGTTGTCACCGTGAGGCACAGAACAAGTTAACACGACGAAGAAAAACAAAACAAAAAATAAACAACGACAAGACATCGTTTCTTGAGTACAGTATCCCGTTAGCGAACTTAAAATGTTGCGTGAAACTAGATAATTAAAACCCTACGACTGTATTAACGTTGATAGAATAACAATAGCTTAACATTTACGCCTAATCCTATCATTAAACTGGTCCATTTAAACGATTTACGTACAATCGGGATATGTAGCTCCTCGATGAAGTAGGTTGATGAATTATTTAGTCTATTTATGCAAATGAAGCCGAGTACTAAACCCCCTACTAAGGTTTCTATTTAAAATACTTAACGCGGACTGTACGAGCTATATGTAAATTAGGTTATATTCGTTTTTCACGCATTCACCTGAATCTAGTCTAAACGCAAACAATTACCTTTTCTTCGAAAGAGTTATAAATCATATTTTCATGGAAGAAAAGTAACATCATTTACATTAATGGAATATAGAGAACTTATCACTGCAAGTAATTGGATGCAATCTGTGTCTGCAGTTAAAGAGTTTACGGAAGGTTTAGTTTTAGGATCGAAACATGTTTTTGATTCTTTGCGTTCTTTCATTATGATGGACATAACATGCTACAGTAATTATGTGCTTGTACAAATGGACAAAACACTTCACACACACACACACACACACACACACACACAGAACATAAACACACACACACACATAACACACAACACACACACACACAACACACACACACAAATACGTACGTATATACATACATACATACATACATACATACATACGTGTGTACATACATACATACATACATACATGTGTACATACATACATACATACATACGTATAGATGCACATTCTAGCCGAAAGACAGACAGACAGACTGACTGAAAGGAAGATAGACAAAACAGATAGACAAATAGATAACTAGATGGGTAATAGGCGAATGATTTGTTTGACCTTTGTTGTGTTACTTACCTTTCAGGTGCCAAATGTGACGATAACTCCGACTGTCGAACCTTCGAGAAGCCAGGTGGTGCCCAACTCTGTTGTCAACGCGTAGCACGTGGTCGTCAGGGAATAAAGCGTATCTGCGATCGCGTCACCGCCATCTCCAAGTGCATCGCCGGCTAGATCACGTGATCTCATATGCACCACACCACAAGCGCGCGTTGGCCGTATAGTAATCATTCCATTGACAAAGGCGCGAATTCTCAAATCTTCACAAACCTTTATGCGTGGTAAATTAGATCGAGTTCTTTTTTGTTGTATGTAACTCTTTCGTATATATACAATAGTGGTGATTTTTCGAAAGTCGTAAAATGTTATGATGTCGTAATTCGTCGCACGAAGAAGGGTGTTAAAGATGTCTAAATATTCCATCACAGTGGACAAAGGCAATCTTAGATCGACAGTTGTGTAGCACAACCAGCAATATTGTATTAATTGTCTCGTTTTCAACGTGGTTTATGTTATTGCAATAAATAGCGGCGTTCTTCTCGGTAATGGCTGATCACCGAAATTTCTTCACGGGAGTCTGGTGATTTTGTTGGCAATATTTGTCTTTGGCGGCGTGCTTTTGGTGTTGTTTTTTTCCAGATTGTGTTGATTAAACTCAGCAGAGTACTCTGTCGCGATGTTCTGTTGTTTGTTATGTAGAGGAGGCTAATTTTTCTAGGATATTAAATTCGTTCTAAGTTCGATTATGTCTTAACTCGCTGGTTCTTCGATGCGCATCCGAAATATACCGCATCCAATCAACAATTACTTACAAGTATTGACTTGATCAACCGATTTATTTCACGGTATAAGCTTGCTATGATGGTATAAGGGATCGAGTGATACGTACAAAGACGAGGGCCATTCGTTCGAGTTATACGTACTTTCCGTAATTTATTCACGTTTTCACTTGTGGCCACAGCTGTTAAAATACATCTTTGATTGACATCAACTTCGAGTTATCCGTTTGCTTATGACAGATGGCATGGATAGAATGAAAGGTATCAAACGGTCAACGGTGATATCTCTATTATAGATACCTCTGTATTTGGTTTAGTTTTATAACTGTCTATTTTTTTAAGAACTACATATACAATAGATTCATTCTTATAATATTTCTTTACATCAGCATATACAGTTCTTTGTCTTTGGGAGATGGTCAGAATGGGATGTAATCTCGCCTGTCACAGATGAATTTATTAGAGAGATTCCCGTTGAAGAGTATTCTTTTTAAGTGAAGAAAGTTGGCTCTGGACCTAAAATAAACTGACGTGTTCAATCTATTTTAAACTTTCGAACAAGTTAAAGATCGTAAATAAAACAGCAATCGTGCGATATATTGCAAATATATTAAATGATGAATGAATCAATAAAAGCGTGAATTAGTGATTCAATTAATTAGGGCGATGATCTGCGTGACCTTGTGGCTGGGCTTATGTGGGAAAATTAGATAACGTAGCCGAAGTCTTTTTTTGTTGGTTGAAGTATCCACAGCATATACATGCCAAATCAATTAGTGGTTTGGTCAGTGTACAGGTTCGTTGGCTGTGCTGCAGAATCCCAAATGGGACTTAAATGGTTTTTAATCTAGATATTCTTAACGTTAATGTCGAGATCACATGCCTGATGCTATAGCTATTGCTAGGGAATATTAAGCACAAAAGGGTGCTGCTTTAAAATAGACAACAAATCGTATTTGTTAGACATGTTCAGTCAAAATTACAAATATTACTAGTGAATACCTAATAAAATTAATATCATGAAGGCAAAGAAATAAACTGTTGTGAGGCATAATGATCAATTTCGGATTACTAATAATTGCTGCCTTTTTTTTAGTAACCACTGATATAAGAATAATATGAAACTGTAATGTTGGCTACGGATTGTCATGACGCAAACATGGCACGACAATGATGACGAATTATCACCGTAATTAACTTTCACTTAGAAATTAATTAATCTAAGTACATTCGAAAGTTAATGTTTGGTTTTCTAGATGAATTTACTAATATGGTATTTTATGAGATGATGCTTACCTATTCCTTTACAGATAATGAAGAATAGAAAATAAAACACTGGTTTGATATGCTCATTCCTAATCAAATGCTTCATAACGGCTAGTGAGAGTGTGAAGGGCTAGCATTTTGCTGGCATATTTATTTGTTGACTGAAATCTTAAAGCACTAATTATCAAAGTGGAATAATACAGAACTGACTAAAAATAGTGTAAAATTATATTTTAATGAAGGACATGAATAATTGTTAAAACAGCATGTATGATACTTTGCTGAGATTTCGAATGCAAAGATTAAAAATCTTTCAGACGTCATTGTAATTCACCGATTTCTTTTGTTAAATCCCCGTTCGAGATGATTCTTCCTTTGCCTAAAATGTAATTGCGATCAATAAAAGCTAAAACGGATAATACTTGATCATCAAAATCTCAAATATAATTTATATTACGTGTATTTCGACGCGTGTTACGTGTTTTTCGACGCGTGAAAGAATAATTAATAACCATATTAAGTCTAGTTTGTAATCAATAAATGGAAGGGAGGCAATTGAAATAAATAATCAATTATCATTTTGTATTTAATTAATCAGAAAGTCTTTTTCTCAGGATAAATATTTCTCAGTTAATAATTTGTAATTGTAATTGATTTTCTCTGATTTCTGGTAAAGTATAAAAAAAACCTATGTGAGTAACTCACTTATTTGAAGGTGGGTGAGTAATTTGTTTGATCTTGACAACATCCGAGACGTAGGGCTGAGAGGCGATGAAACATCCCATACACGTAGCCAACACTGGGATTAGAATCCAGTCAATTAAGCCTGAACCTGGCCTGTAATTAATTAAGAAATGGCACCATACTGCTGTTCCTAACATAACAGTTCCACTGTACGATGCAAAATGACTGGATATTACACAGAATAACAGCCACAGCTGAAACTTTGTCGAAAACATGTTAATCGAAATATGGAGAAAACCAATCGGTATGAATGATTATATAATAAAATTATTATATTCAGTCACGTGGTTCCTTACCACGATTAATTAGACAAATAAGAATAATTATTTGGTACCAGGAATCCCAGGGAATGGCTGGAGGAGGATGAGAAACGACGTTTTAACAAAATAATCACTGAGGATTACTTTCAATTAGCTTCGTTAGAGAAAATAATCTTGGCGGCTGTTGGATTATAGCTATAGGGTATGAGTGGTGATATAAGCGATATGTGTAATGTAATAAATCAGGCAGGCACGGACACGCAAGCAAGCACCCAATCACACACATTCGCGCCTGCCGACGGACGCTAATTACAGAATCCACCCTTTAATCATAGGCTGCCCTACTCGTATTATGCTATCCTTTATTGATAGATCTCCTACGTTCAGGCTTGATTTCACCCAATGATTGGCCCACAACAGCAGCACAACAACAGAACACAACAACAGAACACCACAACAGAACACAACAATAGAACACAAGAGTATACGATAAAAATACCACCTCGCCACGTACTGCGTAATGGACCCCATTAACACAGCTCGTGTCCTTGCATCTCGTACCACGGATCATAACTTCTATAGTCGAGATAATAAAAATAAAAATATTAATAATAAAAACAAACTTCTGTAACGCCAATCTCATCGAGAAGAATCGACCTCAGTGGCGCGCCTAGTACAGGAGTTGGGTCATCTCATAGTCCAGGTACGATGAAACATTCGTCAATAAACGATCGGTTGCAGTGGAAACTTTGGAAGGATAAGCAAGTCTGAAAAGGTGAGTTCATCGCCACATTATTAAATTATTCATTTTAATTTATTTATCAAATGGTAGTTCAATTCGAAGATTCATTTCTCGACTCGTAATATTGTGGGTGGTAAAGCCCCGTAAGCAGCGCTGCCGTTCCAATGTAAGTCATTGAGAACAAGCTAAATGTAACAATCCAGAACCACACATATCCGTCGGGATCTTACTATATACCACAAACAAACTGGCTTTAAGAGGTGGTGTGATTGAATTATGTTTATGGACTTAAACATTGGGGGGGGGGGGGATCCGGTATATCTATGACGGGATCAAACCACTGATCTGATTGGCTGCTTCAAAGTGATGTTGACCCAGGAGCCTTACTGTAATCTGTATCCGGCATGGATCTGTTTCGAATGTCCTTTAAGGTACGAAAATTACAATTAGAATGTTTCTATTAAATCATATTTGCGTTATTAATGACTGGATGATGCCGATGCCATAAGATGTCGTCAAATTACGATTTTCGACAGAGAGTGAGTGAGCGAGCGAGTGAGTGAATGAGGCAATGAGTGGGTGAAGAAATGAGTGAGTGAATGACTGAGTGAATGTGTGAGGCAGGCAGGCAGGCAGGCAGGCAGGCAGGCAGGCAGGCAGGCAGGCAGGCAGGCAGGCAGGAGGCAGGCAGGCAGGCAGGCAGTGAGTGAGTGAGTGAGTGAGTGAGTGAGTGAGTGAGTGAGTGAGTGAGTGAGTGAGTGAGTGAGTGAGTGAGTGAGTGAGTGAGTGAGTGAGTGAGTGAGTGAGTGAGTGAGTGAGTGAGTGAGTGAGTGAGTGAGTGAGTGAGTGAGTGAGTGAGTGAGTGAGTGAGTGAGTGAGTGAGTGAGTGAGTGAGTGAAGCATATGGATGCGTCTCTACAAATGGGTATACTAAACCAGTTGGTGAAACTATTATTTATTAATACTAAACAAAACCGTTATGCCGAAGATAATAAGATAAAGTCTATATCAATTAAAACCATGTGATAAATGGGAAAATTTTTCATCTTCAACTAAAGTTTGTATTTAGGATATAAGTATTTGGATGAACATCAACATACTGAAATTAAATAAAAATTAAACTGAATTAATTGTTTGCTCATCCAAACTGAGAATATTTCCATTAAAGTCGGATCGAGTTAGTGACATGTTGGATAATACGCTAGGTAGGCATGGAGAAGTAGATGAATTATATATGTAAGTCCTGTTATTATAAAATAGCAAATATATGAATTATACATAAGTACAAAAATGTGGAGACATCTAAGCCTTTATTCGAAGTCGTCTTCCCCCCACCTCTCTCTTTCTCTCTCTCTGTGTCTGTATCTCTGTCTTTATCCCCCCCTCCCTCTCTCTGAAAAGCCAGCTAATGCGAGCGTAGAATTGTGTTACACACATGTTGACACTTACTTGCAAAAGGGAGCATATAACACAGGCTTTGTTTAGGCTGCACTGGCTTCCTGTATATTTTAGATTATTGTTCGCGATCCTGTTTTGTGTGGAACAGCACTAACACTAACTAAAGGTTATTATCCAAAGGTATATACTCGTAGCACTGCCGCGACGTGAGTGTTGTTCACATTTGACCGGATCAAAAGCCAGCCAGAAAAGTGCCGAAAGAAATATTTCTGAATATCAGGATGTGAAATAAGTTCCCAGCTTATATTAAACTTGCTGCAAGTAAATAAATATGTTGTAAGGTTTCTAAAACCCACTTATTTAAATCAGTCCATTTGTAATATCTATAAAACACCATATTTATGTACAAGATGTGTTTATTTTATGTGAACCAAAACTGTGTTTAATTCTTAGAACAATTCAAGTTGAATAAGGCGCTACATAAAATACCATTATTATTATTTTAATAAAGTTATTAGTATTATTATATTATATATATATATATATATATATATATATATATATATATATATATATATATATATATATAGTCATAACGTTCACATAGCCTAAATTAAGTCATAATGAATGGATGGATGTTATTTTTAAAAGCTTTGGCATAGATAAAGGCTGCCCTTCAGTTTCACAGAATGTTAGCACGCACACACACGCGCGCTCACGCACTATACACATTCACCCCCCCCACATACAAGACATACAAACGGGTCCAGTCGCTTTATAGTTTTTTTTTTTAAGTTGACTGTTCTAGATATTTTATCTGCTTGCAATACTGAAGACATTTGAACTGTTTTCTAAAACTGGAGGGTAATTGGTGCTTTCATTGTAATTGATAAACTCCATGATCATGTCAATAACATTTGTATAATAAGGTATACTATCTTCTAATGTTACTGTAGATAGTTCGCACATAAGTCCAATTTAAGACTGGAAAAGAAAAGATTATATTTTATAATAACCTTAGTATCTGTTATATGACAAACTAATTAAGATGCGTTGCTCTCGGTTACTTCACAGTGAACACATTTCAATAAGATCACAAAAAACTTATACGGGATCCTTGTAGCTGATGCTCGGAAATATTTATTTCTGTGCATTAATCTGTGACTGTTTGGCATCCTCAAAAGAAAGAACAGAACTTAGAGAAGAGAGGCCTCAATGGTATGTACGTTTGGATAGTTTAAAACGAGGGGTGCTTTTCGACTCTGAGCGTTGAATGTTTGAAAGTCAGTGCAACTGGTGAACAAAATTAGTGTTTGATGTTATATTTTGTTGATGTTCTTATTAAGACTGATTGTTACTCGCCGTACATCAGTCTGTGTTACAATTAGTTCATGTTCGTATTAAGACTGAGTGTCACTCGCCGTACATCAGTCTGTGTTATAATTAGTTGATGTTCGTATTAAGACTGATTGTCACTCGCCGTACATCAGTCTGTGTTATAATTAGTTGATGTTCGTATTAAGACTGATTGTCACTCGCCGTACATCAGTCTGTGTTATAATTAGTTGATGTTCGTATTAAGACTGATTGTCACTCGCCGTACATCAGTCTGTGTTATAATTAGTTGATGTTCGTATTAAGTCTGATTGTCACTCGCCGTACATCAGTCTGTGTTATAATTAGTTGATGTTCGTATTAAGACTGATTGTCACTCGCCGTACATCAGTCTGTGTTATAATTAGTTGATGTTCGTATTAAGTCTGATTGTCACTCGCCGTACATCAGTCTGTGTTATAATTAGTTGATGTTCGTATTAAGACTGATTGTTACTCGCCGTACATCAGTCTGTGTTATAATTAGTTAATGTTCGTATTAAGACTGATTGTTACTCGCCGTACATCAGTCTGTGTTATAATTAGTTGATGTTCGTATTAAGACTGATTGTTACTCGCCGTACATCAGTCAGTGTTACTTAGGACAATAGTTGCTGAGAAATGATGATGTTACTTTAGAAAGTGACATAATTTTTACTTACAACGGGATAACTTACTCATTTAGGCGTATCTATCGCTGGGTGTGCGTACATTAAAGCGAATATTCAATGCCCTTTTGAGCTTGTGCACTGGTTTGTGAGTATTGGAGGGGGGGGGGGGGTTGTTTACTATCACGCCACTGTAGACTTTTATTTCGTTTCTTTGGCAGAGTGCAGATAATGTATTATTCTCCGTGGCTTTAATTCCTCAATCCGAGAATAAGTTTAGAGAATAATCGAGTAATGCAACAATAATGACAGAAATTAGATCAGATTTTTGTCGCCCGGCGGGGGGGGGGTACAATTCTAGCGCTTCGGGATCCCGAAGTGTATTAGTCGAACCGATGAGGAAGCCGGGATCTGATTGGCTGTCTGATGATGTGAACCAGCTAATTTATAATCGATTTAGTGGTCCTCCAAATCGCGATGCGAACATAATTCGAAATATCGAAAAGAGAATCAGTATCAGTTTAGAACGACAATGTTATATGTTGATGACCTTCTGTACTTTTGAAGGGTAATTAAGAGGCCGAGGATATTCAGAGAACAATTAAGCCGTAAACTGATTGAGGACTAAAATACGATTTTATAGCTAGTCTTCCTGTGTTTTATGGTCTCCAGGATGTTTTTTAATTATGAAATAACTCCTTCATATATCAGTTCACTAACTAATGGCGTACACGCCATATTCATTTATTCCTACACACCCGGGTTCAAATATCGGCGTCATGATATCTGAAGGGTGTTTCATCTTTCGCTTCGCCTCGTTACTTGTGGAGGTCGCTCTGCCCATTTAGCCTACTTGTACACAAAGTGGCGGTAAACATCAACCATCAACCATCATATTCATTTATTAAAAACCCCCGCGCGGCCCTATATATATATATATATATATATATATATATATATATATATATATATAAAATATATACATTGTGTATTTTCATGTTTGAAAAAGTTTAATTAAAATTAGGTTTGCTATAGAAAATTGCTTCAGAAGAGTTTGCTAAGTGCGAAGATGTGTCTTTTGGTTTTTCGGTTAATTCAAAAGTGGTGATGTCATTTACCCCAAAAGGGATATATTTTTTAATGTGGCGCATTTCTGGATACTTACATAGAATTGTTTTACAAAATACTAGAACTCACAGTAAGAAGTAATTAGATGATTTATGATTTTTTGACAGGATATCGGATAGAAACTAAAGGGTGGTATTAAGATTATCGGGAGTGTCTATACCGTGGTTACTGACAACACATAGATGGTATGTGGGATAGTTAGAGAAGTGAATCTGTTTTAATACCAGTAGACAACATTTAAAATGCTCATTAAGATGGAATTATTATATATCGTCCACCATTCTGTGATTTTAGCAGAAAATTAAAGATAAACAGGGATTTATTAAAACAATCGAACTCTTTATTATTTTTAACCTTAGTGAAATAACTTATTTGACGATATTGAACATTATTTCAGCTACGCTAATAATTTATGTTTGATGACAGCCATGTGTAGAAAGTATGTCAAATATTTTAAACATTATGTTATATCTTAGCGACTAGTTACGGACTTATTTACAACACGAAGAATTTAATGTGTGAATTGCGTTTAAAAAAAAGATATCCTAAATGTGAAAACTACTTTAGATGGATGACAATACGAGCTTGTTCATGTTCCAAAGTAAATTTCCCTTGGTTTAAGGAATATATACTTAATCATTATTTTGGACGCATAAACTATTGTGTGTAGTTTTATGGATGGATAGGAAGATCTCTTTAAATATGTATCTCACTCACTCACTCACTCACTCACTCACTCACTCACTCACTCACTCACTCACTCTTCACTCACTCACTCACCACCACTCACTCACCCACTCACTCACTCACTCACTCACTCACTCACTCACTCACTCACTCTCTTACGCACACACAACACACGCACGCACTCATACACAATACACACACACACACAATATATATATATATATATATATATATATATATATATATATATACGCACACATGTGCACAGAAAGAGAGAGAGAGAGAATCTGTAGTTATAGTAAAAACTCTTATAACGTTGTGGTCCATAATGTGCGATTGAGTACAAGTACTGTACATGTCTCATCGATAAGTTTTCAGCCTCATCACGTAATTTATCCAGACAGTTACCTCTTCAATAGATATCAAAGACCAGATTAAACCTTCTACTTATTCAAGACCTATATTCCACGTATTTCGTGTGTAGTAGTAGTAGTAGTAGTAGTAGTAGTACTAAATTAAAATACTTACTAGTAAGTATACTTCCAGTATGACGACTACTCCGACTTAAAAACTGACTTAAAGGAGCTACACCTTCATGATGCGAAATGTAAGATGAAATATATCCCATTCATAGCTAGGCCGAAATATTAACGCGGATGCTAGAGATCTGTGTGCAGACTCACTACCAGTTGGACCATTGATTAGTTTATAGATAATAATGTTATCTGTTGTTGTCCTGGTTATACAGGGACCACTGTTGCGGGGTTAAAGTATAAGTAGTCTCCTTGGTGCAGATCTACATTGTCTAGTCTTCTCCTGATTGATGCATTCTGGACACGAACGACATTTTCTCTTCAACGAGTGGCGCCCCCTTCTTTTCGAATTTCGGATATTTAGAAGATTAATGTGGCTCTCCAATTACGACAATGGCAGGCCGTGCATGTTATTTTTCCTGGATTATATTAAACACAACAATATGATGTTTAATAATCACACCATACTGTAAAATAGCTATACAGAAGGACATTTTAATACAAGAATTGAGCTTTTAATAGTGTTGAACTTGTAGTTCATAAGTTCCGTGTGAGCGCACTCATATGTGTGTGTGTGTGTGTGAGAGAGAGAGGGGGGGGGGTCCTCCACACACCCTCCCCGGGCCTGCAGTTATCGATCTTGATCTTTCACACCTGTAGACACGCCGATCGTTTGTTACCTCTTTATGACAACACAAGATCTTCGCCATTCGGTGTATCTGTCTGTCGGTCTGTGTGTTTGTCTATTGGCGCCTCGGTGTGATATACAGTCCGGGTGTTAATCACAGGAAAACACACATACCCCACAACACACACCAGCTGATATACTATAGGATAGAAAGACTATCGACAATTGTAATCCATTTCCTGTCAACTCACCTCAAATACTCTTTCATTGTAAAACTTATGAGTTATGTTTTACATTAGAATGAGGAAACTGAGGAGTATTTTTACATATAGGCTATATGAGTAACATCTGTAATAACCTGCGTGTTTCTGGTAAGTAGAGTATTCGCATAATGCTGTTAGTTACTGGTCTGTGCTATATTATATGAGTAGTATCGCTTGTATATATATATATATATATATATATATATATATATATATATATATATATATATATTTTGGTGTGTGTGTGTGTGTGTGTTGGCATTGTATTGTATTGGTTGAATATATATTTTTGAATTGGGTTAATGAATTGACTGAAACTATATGTATATATATATATATATATTACTGATATGTTTATTTGGATATTTCCATATTATTTAATATAAAACAATCAATCAGTTGATGGGTCTTGGCTTGTTTTACTGTTACAGCCATAAGAGCGTTTTTTTGGTGTGTTTTGAGGGTTGTGTGAGTCTCAATAGTTTTTGCTTGACAGCTTATTTGCAACAACTGAATAGTTAATAATAATTAACAAAATTCCTGTATCACAGCCGAGCACGTTATCTATCTGTACGCATATCAATATTATACAGAACCATTGTCCAAGCCTCCCCCCACCCCCCGCCAACACTCAGGTAATTCAACTTTTTTCACATTCTCTCATGACGTTCACTTTTCCGGATGAAGCATGTTTCTTTTATATTCTAAGCCCCGATCTTACATTGGTCTGTGGAATCTACGGATAACAGATCATTTAATGTGATTTTGCAGACTTCAAGAAATCTGAAAAATAGCATATCATCCTATATCAATGCGCCCCCCCCCCCGGGATATGATCCACAGAATAAGACTTTTGAGTGATGTAGTTAAATTATTTAAATGTTTTTCCTCACGATGTATTACTTACTTGTTACGTGATTTGTTCCCATTAGGCGTTTATATCCTGCGTCTAAGCAAGAGTACCCATTATCTAATTTAGTGAATGATCAGCTGGCAGCTGGTGGTTTCGAAGCGAGAAATGTTAGGTTTCTGGTTTACCACTATATTGTTGTACCACGGTTAAGTAATATCGGTATTATTATCAGCCAGCATCACACGATCTGATCTTCAGTTTAATTTTTTTCGCATATTAAAACTCCCTGTTTGGCCTCATGGGTAGAGTGTGGGACTATTTACTCATGGTTATGGTCATGCTGTGCGAGAGGTCGGAGGTTCGAATCCCGGCCATGGCACTATAGTAGTAGGAGTGTTTCATCCCACCAGGCAGCTGACAAGGTTTTCTCAACCGAATATGTGATATATTGTAAATTGTAAATTTATTTAAGATAGTTACCGTGGTGAAGCCGTAAATTACACATCATATGTACATCCCTCATTTGAGGTACTCAGGCACATAAAATAACTGCCATTTCGGCCATTATATTATTATTATTATTATTATTATTATTATTATTATTATTATTATTATTATCACATATAGGGATGGTAAGTAAACGGTACACAATAGTATATGTTATATTATAATGTTCCTGTGATGATTAATATGTTGCTGATGCCATCTTAGAATCTATTCCATCTTCCTTCATCTATTCTTTGATATATTCAGGTACATATCGTTTTTACTGGTTATGGTTATTTATAGTGTTAATGTTGTGATACAAACGGTGATGTATTTTATAATCTAATATGTGCCATTTGACTACGCCCCCTTTTGTGGGCTGATTAAAAAATAAATAAAATAAAATCCTCATCCTTACAGCAATTAGTTGACGCTCCACTAAACCTATTTACCTTTGACCCTTGTTTCGAATCTAGAGGCGCGACCAATCGGAGTGCAGAACACCAGAAGTCATAGTTCGTCTTGTATTTGGGCGATAACGGAAGATCCTGGTGGCTGACGATTTCGTGGCTGGGATATTGCTCGGAAATTTGTGCAACATTATTCCGGAAATTGATTCTGACCGGCCAGGGAAGGCCACCTGGTGGTGCATTCGTGAACATCGAACCAGACGACGCGAATCATCTCTCCCGCTGATTGATACGTTCTCAGACGATTAGTAACGGGCCACTTCGCAACCGGGAACGGCATGGCGACAGTTGATCCGACGATCAATGACGTAATGACGCGAATACAGCTGCGTCAGATCAAACAGGTGCGTGATTTTTTACGGGTCTTTGGCGAATGTTAGACATTTGTGAAAGATATTAGTTTGTTTTGTGATCGATTTTGTGACATCGCTTAGGGGCACAGGATGTAACTATTAAACATCCAAGATAAAAAGGTTTTTATGAAAGTGTATCATTATTATTATTCTAGATATCAATATATTTATCAAATATATGAAACTGAGAATATATAATAAAATCGAGATTTAAATCAGTTTACTGATTTGGCTGAAACTATATTTCATATGTGGTAGATAAAGGGATTAAAGGAAAAACATTATATCACGCTTTTTAAAGGATAAAGTACTCTTTAAGAACACCGAACGCCATTAAGGAGCAAAACAAAACACCATAAATCCACTTTAGACGTAAATGTACAGCACATAACATTTTACAGTATACGGATTAGTGAGCTCCGGTGGCCTGGCGGTTAAGCACCCGCACTTGGTGCCAACGGTCGTTAGAGGTCGAAACTTTTCCAGGGATTAATTTCTCGACTCACTACATCGTGGGTGGATGACCACGTTAAATGGCGCTGCCGTCTCCACTGAATTATTTATAAAAATAAAGGGGGACGTTAAAAACCCCTTGAGGACGTAAAACACTCTGGCAGTGACCACCTCAGGGTATTTCGGCTCCATCTTTCCGTACTGCTCCCCTGTGAGTGGTGGGGGAGGAGCGTTTCTCAACCACTCCAACATAGAGGCTGTGCTGATTAAGCGACAGCCTGGGGATTCTCCCCGAACAACAAAACCAAAACCAGTATACGGATTCAAATATACTCAACGTGAACACAGCCCAAATACAAATTCACAAATACAAGAAATTGTGTAGGCATGTATGTATATGTCTGTATAATTGATATGGATGAATATTATATATATATATATATATATATATATATATATATATATATATATATATTTTCATTAGAAGTTACGTTTTAAATAACGACTCCACCCTGAATTAAGCGAATATATTTATTTTACTTTATTGACCTATTTGTCCCAAGAACAAAATACTTGATTATAAATAGCCGCAAGCCATTAATAGACTACGACATTACGACAATAGGTAGTTCTGATCTCTTTATTTGGCCATGTTTTTGCGACTAGACACGAAAATCGATGAGTTGTCAATCAAATCAGAGAGGTGGTTACTGACTCGAAAAACAATCGACATAAGAAGTAATTTGTCTAAAGACGTCATGACAAGTAAACGACGCCTAGACAAAACATTGCTTATTGGAATGTCTGTTGTCGGTTGACATTTCAAAATAGCAACAGTCACCTCTCAAAACAGATTGTGACTGATGTGTTTATCACGAAATGTGTATGGTACTTCGTTCGGCTATCGATGAAAGATTATCTAATGACTTTGACTTCTAATAATGTATTATTATGGGATCGTTGCTTTCAAAATAATTCAGCTGGCCTTAATTGGTGCATCTTTAAAATTTCCATGAAGATAACTAGATACTATAACTTTTACTAATTCGAGAACTATTACTACTACTACTACTACTAATCCTGCCACTACTACTACTACTATTATACATAATAATGATAATTAAATTGTTATTAGTATTATTGATAAACGAAGAAGGGTTTTAAATTGCTAATTATGACAACAGTTAATTTTGTCAATAGGTTCCATGTCTATTAAAGCTCGCAATTCTACTACTAATATTACTACTCCTGCCACCGGCACCACCTTCATCACCACCTTCACCACCACCTTCACCACAACCACCACTACTACCACTACTATTATTACTATTACAACTACTACTAGTCATAATTCTAATTATTACAATTATCATTATAAATTTATAATTAACAGTTAAAATAATACCACATCTTCTACTACGATAAAAACAAATCTAATTCTTATAATAATAATAATAATAATAATAACAGTAATGTTTCTTCTCCTTCTCAGTATTACTGTCGTATAGCAAATTCACTTTGATATAGTCCTATATTGTATTCCAGCTACAACGCATAAGACGTATCTTGTACTGCTGTAAACATTATCATAATGAGGAGGTCAACATCAAGATTATTACTTGCCAGGTCCCCACAGAGAATGACCTTGATTTACCTCGATAATACTATAATGATATTCTCTGTTATCATAGACATAAATCATTCTATATTAATAAAGAGAGGGGGCAGCGATTCTATTAAGAAGTCGGCATTGTCAATGGGAGTGAATTAGTCAAATGAACTAGTAGTAATGGGGGGGGGGGTTGTATGTTTGTTGAGATACTTCAATGCAGCACGGACTTCATAATTGGCAGACATTTCTATGAAGGCGATAACGTTGAGAGCAGATATAGTTGTCTGTTTCATGAAAAAAAGCACATCTGTTAAAATTGGTAGAATGAACGATTAAAAAGGCAAGAAGGTACAGATGCCCACTAACGCTCTTTGAAAGGAATACCGTCAGGATTTAAGGCATCGGAGATCTGAATTTTAAATATTGTTTTCAATCCCTTTTAATTTCATATCGTAAAATTTTAAATTTTATATTGTTAAACTATACCCGTGATTAGTACCCATCGTGTCTCATCACTCTCGTCAATTAGGTCACCCTCGTGTACAATAAATACGTGGGAAATGTTGTCCCAGTAGGACACCACACACACACATGTAGTGAACATTAAGTTGGTGCCAGCTGTCACGACAAAATGAGATATGATAAGGGAAAGGCGAAGAGACTGATTTTTAAGAAAGACGCCCCTTACCATCAACATGAAGCGTTCACCTTCTATTACAGGTGCCACAGTATCTTCTCCAAAGGGACAATTTTTTTCGAAAAAGAGAGCCACACAGGGTTTATCTTGAGACACAGACTGGTCCAAATATCGGAGCCATGCAGTAATACGAGGGAAAACAAATAGTCCGGTTATGACGTCACGACTGCCGTTCGAATTCGTAATATGACAGCAAAGCATTATCTCTTGGCCTGGCCAAGTACAGTGATTATTTCATTGGTTCATTTTTATGGAGTTTTAACAGTTTATAAACTATTATTTTAACACAAACGGCTACTTTTACAGTACAAAAATCAATTGTTCGAGGTCTTTCAGCGGTAAAACATTATTTTTGAATAATGGCTTAAAGGAAAGTTCTCTTATGTCAAACAAAGCTCTACCTTCGACCAGAAGCCCATAAATCTCATAATGTCTGCTGATCGGTTATTATAATTGGTTTGTTCGAGATGCCTGTACCGATTGATCACTGTCACTCCCGTATTGCTATCATCTGATCATTTAACATCGCTTATAATCGACATGTTGACAGATGTCGTCAAGGATACCGTAAATAAGCCAGTAACAAGAGCCCCTTAACGGCAATCGAGCCCAAGATAGTTGACATCCATAGTCGCCTGTCAATAGTCAATGTTAAATGCGTAACTCTAACCGCTCGGGTTTTGTTTTCTTCGCGAATAACTTAATATCCACTCTCTCAGATAATCTACACGGAATACCGATATTTCGTATATAATAGTTCAAGGTTGTTGGTACAAAGGCTTCTCTTCGACATTTTTCAGTGAAAACAAATCCGTATTTGGTTAGCTAGCTCAGATATAACAATACTCTCGGCCTTCGTCTACTGTTAGAATTCTAATAGACAAACTGTCAATATTAGCAGTGTCTCAAAACATTTATTTAACAGGGGATCGGGATTATTTGTCTTGTCTTTAGATTGTAGTATTTTGTGATTAATGGCTCTCTCTCGAGAGAAGTATATTGGCCCGGTGAGGGGGGGGGGGGGGATTGGTGTGGATGGGTGACTGTCTGCGAGTGTAGGATGATGAGGCCATTTCATTTGTTTAATTTGCCCAGTCTTACTCCCACTCACTCGCCGACTCAATGATGACAATTGTTGTTTGGTTGCTTAATCCGATAAACGGAGGATTTTGTTGGATTCTAACCGCAGCACTCTAACCAGTGGATCACCATAGCGCCCTCGTTGACTACACGCAGGCGCGCGCGCGCGCGCACCCACACAGGGTTCCTCCGTGTCAAGCGGTAGCGTGTTGGACTACAGATCACTACCATCCGTGTTAAAATCTCGGCGTGGACATATCTGAAGGTTGTTTCATCTTTGACTTCGCTTCATTACCTTTGGAGGTCGCCGGCCCGTTTTAGCCTACCAAGTGCACAAAGGTGGCCGTAAAACACCAATCATCATCATCATCACCACAGGCACGCATGCACGCACGCACGCACTGACACTATGGTTTACCTTGCATACTTGGATCTTTATATTGTAATATACTAATTTGGCAGAGGCAAGGGTATTTAAACTTGCCTTTGAGCATTTAAAATTGAACACACAAACCGCTCCCGATTCACAGCCGCTCACAATACCTTCTGTGTATCTTTGTAGTACGTCTGTCCTTATTGCATTATGGAAGTACTGTTCTTCATGGCATTTCTTTTCTCCTTAAGGGTGCATTCCCAACTATTTGGTCCATCAATGTACTGTTCTAGAGATCCACCGGATTATATTGATCATCTCTTAGATCCAATGCCAAAGAATAGACCCGCAGATCAGCAAGAAATAATTTTTGTCAATCGACTAATATATTCCTTATAAAATCAATTTAGCTTAAACAGATTGTTTCAATAAACATACATCAGTGCTAATAAGGAAATGATAAGACAACATGGAAGACACAGACACACACCTGATCAAACTATCCTCATCATCACGGGAGATGCCAAGATCTAAGATGTGATCTTGTCTATGTATTCTTTCTTATAAGACTTAGATAACCATCGCATGCCATCGAAAGATAATTACTAACTAAACAACGAAATAAATAATACAACATAACAACAACAACAACAACATCAAAACAATACTATTAATTTAAATAATAATAATGATAGCAACAGCAATAAGTTTCATCATTATCATCGTTATCAAAAGATATATTAAATGTATTTAAAATATTCTTGTGTGTGGTCATAAACTAAGATTGATCATACGCGAATATAAAGCTCCACGAATTAGGTAATGGGTGGGGGGATTCGCGAAATTAAGAACACGCGAAAATATCTGTAATTACAGTATCAAGAAACGAAAATAACAGATCAGCGACAAAAGCACATAATATCTATATTTATGTTCATTTCTCTCTAACTCCCCCCCCCCTCTCTGACACACACGCGCACACACACACACACACACACACACATATATATATATGTGGCGTTGTTTATTTCCAGAAATTAGACGAAGAGAAGAGACTGAGAGAGAGCTACAGTTCTCTTGGAGGAGGAGGGGGAGGTATGTTATGAGATGAGTCAATATTGAGTCAGTTCTATATCACGATGTGTTATACAAAGTTCCATCTTATTTGTTACATAACAGTATTATACTACACATTTTACTGTTTTGTTATTGTACTGTCAGAGGTCCTACTGTTGTTTATGTCAGTATACATTAACATTAACTCATCATTTATGTCGATTTACACACACATATATATATATATATATATATATATATATATATATCACCACACTCATACACACACACATATATATATATATATATATATATATATATATAGTATCACGCCCACACACATACATACACAGACAAACGCACGCACACACCCATACATATACACATATGGTTATTTAACTATGACCTTACTGTTTATCTTTATCTCAGGTGTCAATGAACCTGATCTCAAATTACAACAAGCTGTCAGGAAACGTCAGGAACTGTTAGATAAATTACGGGTTAGTGGGTTTGCTGTTTTATTGTGGGAGTTTTATTTAGTTATTTTGTTTCTTTATTTGTGTGAATAGAACACACGCACACACACACACACAAACACACAGACACAAGTATATACAAGCTTTCCATATGTAATGCAGATGTGAATGTTTTTATGGAAAATATTTTAAAGTCAAATGCTCTGTGTGTGTGTGTGGGGGGTTAGGAATGTGTGTATGTGTGTATTCCCGCACATGCGTGTTTCCATTTATATGTTGGTTGAGATGAATCAGTCCTTCTGTCTGTCTTTTACACTAACTGTATATCTGTCCTGTCGTGATATCTTTGCCAGTCTGTCTGTGTGTGTGTCTGTTTGTGTTTACGATTGTTAACACTACTCTATCCTTGTTTGAGGCAGCACGAACAGAATTTAAGAGATGACCTCATACGTCCTTCATCTTACCACATGTCAAGGTCACCACAACAACATGCTGCAACACCTAGACGTACAGAGTCACAACCATTACTACAACAACCATGTAAGTACACTAACGAGAAAACAACAATAACAAGAATAATATTAACACAAACAGCAAACATATCATTTTTAACAGGAGTATGCTGATGGGAGAGTGAATAAGGTAGTAAGCCAGTCAGTCAGTCAGTCAATTAACCAGCCAATCAATCAATCAATCAATCAATCAATCAATCAATCAATCAACCAGTCAGTCAGTTAGTCTAGTCAGTTAATTAATTATTTTGTTGTTTATAATCGATTATAGTCAACTCGAAGAACAATAAGAAGTAATTGTCAATATATTTTATGATTTTTAATAATAACAAAATATGAAATTAAGCTTGTTCTCATCATCGTCATATTGTCAATAGAGATGAGAGCTTTCTGTCCGTGGTTTATGCTCAGACACGATATAGGAGTCTGGGTATATGGGTGACTGGGTGGTTGGGTGACTCGGAGGGTAACTGATGGTGGCTGACCCATGTACCTAGTGGGTAAGTGGCTGGGCGATTCAAACATTCGGCCTCTCAGTGAATGGGTGACTCAATTACATTGCGGCTGAGTTAATGAGTCAATGACTGAGATAATTTCATTCAGTAGTCGAGTGATTGGATGAGTGTTATATTTGGGTGGTTCAGTGACTCGGTACTTGAGTCACTGCCCAGGCCTCTAGCAGAGAAATAACGCTCTAACTATAACTGTAACTTTGTATGGGTAAAACTCATGCCGCGTTTAATATATATTTTGTGGATAATTCAAGGACCTTTATATTCAGAATATGTTCTTTCTCTCTCTCGCTCACTCACCCCGCTCTCTCATTCTCCTTCTTTCTCGCTCTATCTCCCCGCTTTCTCTCTCTCACTATCTCTCTCTCCCTCCCCTCACCCTACACCGTCTCTCTCTCTCCCTCACCCCCTCTCTCTCCCCCTCGCATCCACTCACACACACCACCTCACACACACACACACACACACACACTCTCTCTCTCTCCCGCACCCTCGCTCTCTAACACACGCTCCCTCTCACTCTCTCGCTTTCTCCCTGTTGTCAAATACTTTCTCTCCGGCATTATTGGCCCTCAGAAGTATCCGATCACCTGAATATTCTCTTATCTATAAGCTAAATATTGTTATCATGTGTCAAACGTTTATTATCAGTTGAGTGGACTGATAATATAATGAGAGAATACGACAAATGACAGGTACTAAGTGGCTTTTAGAAGATCAACCTCTGGTCAAATAAATATTGTTGTCGGTATGGGTGTATCTAGGCTTGAACTATTTCATTGTGTGGATGGAGATGTGAAAATAGGTAGTTGTATCTGTGTTTTCTTGCGCAGGCGTGTATATGTGTGCATATATATATATATATATATATATATATATATGTGTGTGTGTGTGTGTATGTGTGTAGTGTGTTTGCGCGCCAGCGCGCGTAAATAGTACCATATCCTTAGTTACCTATTGGACACTTTAATGTGACAAATAGAGAACTGCACTGCAAATGCCAGGCCCCTTGTGATCGCCCGTTACCGATATATCTTATATATGACTAGTGTCGAGGCTAAGCAAACCAATAGCTCATCCTAGTCATTAAATACGAAGCTGTTTTAGTTCGTTACGAAGTGAACTTGTACGAACAGCTCAGATTACGAAATGACCTGGTCCTGTCCTATCATCGCCGACCGTTATCAACAAATCTAGGAAATCCAGAAATGTAGAGTGTGTGATAAGAGTAACATCTTCACCCTGTAAATTAACACGTATTGTTGATATTGTTTTCTGTGAAGGGGGGGGGGCTATTGTTTGTGAAACATAAACCAGTTTGTTGTGGCGACAGTACAAATACAGGACTCCTTCTTTTGGATATACAGTGAGGGGCTTTTCCTTGAGGTACGTGGTAGCGTTGTTAACCACACACTTCTAGCAACTGGGTTCAAATCTAGGTTTGGTTATGGATGAAGGATGTTTCATCTTTCATTTCGCCGCATTATCTGTGGAGGTTGACGTGCTCATTTTCCCTACCATGTGCTCGAAGGTGGCGGCAAAGCGGTAACATTTCACATTGAACAACTGTATGGCTTTTAGCGATCATCATCCTGAAGATCATCATCATCACCATCATCATCTTCGTCATAATCATCATTACCATAAGACTAGGGTTATTTATGCTTCAGCAGACATTTTATTAATTAGCTATTACATCTATTTCAGTCTTCTAAAGTAGGTCTTAGGGCTGTCATAATGTGGCCTATTATATATATATATATATATATATATATATATATATATATATATATATATATATATATATATAATATGCGTGTGTGTATGTATGTGTGTGTGTGTTTTTTATATATGTCTGTACTATACTGACCAACAACGAGGCGCGTCACAGGACAAACATAACCTAATTGATATATTGTCCATATTTGATATCTCCCCCACACAAAATTAAAAAAAAGAGAGCTTCACTATTGATCCCCGATGTTCCAACACTTTACTCTCTTAAGTGCGCAAATACGAACCGACCCATCAAATCACAAAGCCATTCTTCTCGATATATTTAGTTGACAAAGGTATGTTACATGTACTAATTGTTAGTTGCACTTCGTTTGAGAGGCCCAGGCGTAAATAAAATGTATAAGTAAACTTTGTTAAATCATGTCATGCCGAATTACAAGCTTTTGAAAATGTTCGCTGTGCTTTCGTTCCTATTTCTTAATCTCTGAATTAAACCGTTCTGCAGTAAGCAACTATAGGATAGTTATGCAGTTTAATATTAGAGCGAAAATACCATAAGTTTATGCACGCTCTTGTTACATATTAGCTGAAATTTGTACTTTGAAAATGAATATTTGGACAGAGTTTTGTTTTATATTATAGTTTGGAATAAACAATAATTATCACGATGCCATTTAACAGAAGAAGAAAATGGAACCCTTGTCAAAGGCCAGTGACTTTATTTCAATTTAGTCACAGCTCTTACGTGTGGGCAATATTCCCGACCATCAGTGATGAATAGGCTTAACGAATTTGGTGTTCGGTGGCGAATAGGCTTGGTGGCGATAAGCTTCGGAGAGACGAAAGTCCCCGGAGCGTAACTGGAAACGCCACATCAATATCTCCATTGCGAAGAGTACGAGAGATGTCTGAGCCCTTAAAGCAATTCTTGGTTGAAGCAATCTTTGATGACAATATTTAAACACAATACATTTATGCTTGTTGATTGGACATAGCTACCTAATAAAGCCTGATGGGCGGAGATCCGGACAGGTAGCAAGGGCCTACCGTATTATAGTACAGATCGTCCCCGAGTCAATCCGGCCCCTTCAGATTTTCACCTAGCTAACAAAAAACGCGCCAATAATACATTAAGACAGGCGAGTGAATCGTCGAACAAATATAACCCGCCCATGGCTTCGAGTACCACATTCAAAGAAATTCATTAATCTTGTTTGTTCACAAACACAAACGCCGGCATAAAATTATCTCGACCGAAGAACACCAGATGTCGCTGCTTAAGTCAGAGGATGGTCTTATTTGAGAGGATTCTGAAATCCTAAGGCTGCAACGCCAAGGCCACCTGATTAAGACACAGCATAGACTGTATTAATATACCATCTCTGGTCTTACACGGAGGTGGAATTTTTAATCAAGGTTCTATAATATAAGGTCGCGCTTTGCATGCGTTGGTATGAAGGAAAGGAAATGACCAACGGGTGTGAGTTCCTTTCAATGGACAGTTGTAAATAAATCAATCAATAAATTTAATTATAAACGGCTGATGACACCATTCGTTGATAAGAGAAAATGTTTGTATAAGTCTATGGTGATTACTATTAATATACTAATAATAATTGTTATTATTATTGTATTATCATTATTATAATGTTATTATTCTTATTATTACACCTTAAGCCAAATGACGCTATAATACACTTATCTAGTGATTGCTACTTAGTGCACACACTATACATTGCTACATACATTTTCCCTGTTGATCGTTTTTAAACAATTGTCTATCGATACAAGCATCATCGTATCTTCCTCTATCATAAATACAATTTTAACTTCTGTTCATCTATAATTCGTATCTAGCGTCAATTCTTGTAGTGACTTCCCAATTCGGTCAATAGACGTTAGTGATACTTTGCTTTCATTTCTAATTCCGTACACTTCGATATCATTCTCAACAATCTGGGGAGTATTGTTTATAATGTTTATACCTGCCAGTAATTGGCGGATGATACGCAATTGTTTATGAAAGTTTAATCCGCTATTTCGTTTATGACTGAGTTAAAATGGTAAATTGTTGGAAAGACCAACAGCTATTTAGTAGACCCGAGACGAATATCTGTTATCTAGCCCCACGCTCTACCACTGAGCTATGCTGACAATATGTATGAAGCTGACTCGGAAATCTGTTTTAGAGGGATACGTTTTACCTTGGAGATAAAATGAGGCGTTAACACACACACGCGCGCGCGCACACGCGCGCACAAACACACACCAACACACACCAAAGAGGGGGAGGTATGCTTTGGAGACGATGCTGTGCAAACACTCATGTTGTATTTAACACACGAAGTGCTTCTCTCGTTTGAAGGTCAACCGCTTCTGGGATCACACACACACACACACACACGCACACACAGAGAGAGAGAGAGAGAGAGAGCAATCAAAGGTTGTTGTTTTTCGGTTTAGAACAAAACCCAGAGACAGGAATCTGCCTTGACAGGTACGCCAAGGTAACAGAGATTTTGGATAGCGCGATATTGAGGTCCATCAGGGAGAGAGGCGTTATGGACAGATTTACTAAATTAACAAACAGAAAGCTGTTACTTGGACATGAAGCACTTTGACGCCTTGAGAAATGAACAAAATGAAAAAGGTCTCACCTGCAAGGAAACGTTTTGATGAGATAACAAATTAACACCGAAACACAGATTAACTAATTAACCGAGGACATATATTAATCGTAGATCGTGGTTGGAGAGGATCTGGTTTTGACAAATTAACTCGCGAACACAACAACCGGAGTTAAGATTAGATACATTATTTGTTTGATAAACAGTGACGTCTTTATTGATGGGAATTACTTCTGAACATGTCGACGTATTTGTATCACTGTAAGTATCTCTGTGGGTGGATAATATGCATTATTATAATGATGATCGTCATCAATTTCATCATCATCATCATCATCATGAATATCATGGTATTCACGATCATAATATCAACATCAGTTAACTGTGTGAAAATAGCACGAAAACCAGTTGATTGCGTAATGTATCTTTCCCGGATGTTTTTCCATCTTTAAATTTTATCATTTTCAATAATATTCTTAATTCTTTTTAATATTGTCAACTCGTGTACACGTAGAATCATTAGCTATAGGGGTCAACAATCAATTTAGTAACATATCCGCCAGGAAATAAATTCGCGCTGACCTGCACACATTTGTCACCATGTTATTGATCGTATAATTTGGCCATTTATCAGACTAGACAACTTTAACCGCTAAGTGGGGATGTCTTCAGCGGGTTATTTTGTTATCCTTCAAGTCGATTTTTATTCATTCGGTGTCCCGTTTATGGACTTGCACGTTTTATTTCTGGCATTTATGTTAACAACTTCAAGCGATACACTGAACAATAGGTACAATGAAATAATCCATCCATGCTTCCATCCATCCATCAATGCATGGATGGATCCATCCATTCATAATACAATTTTATATCTGATTATTTTGCCTCCGTTCTTTATCTATTTATCTGTTTCAGTGAACAATTAATTCACTCAGACATTTATTATCCGATCCACTAACCAACTAACTCACTCAATCATTCACTTATTGTGGCTCGCTTACTCATTGATTCATTTACGGTTCAAAGTTATCTATGCACTTTGAATGCACGTGTGCATGATCGTGTGTATGCGTGTCCGTTGTCGTGCATATCTACATTAATTAATGCATCTTCTTTCCAACTACATGTAAACCAATATTCCAACATCTCGCACAAAGGGATGTTGTTGTGCGTATCAGTAGATTGTGATGTTCTTATCTTTTTTTGATAATAAATCAGAAAGAAGTAGATTATTAACAGCCGGAAAGTAAACATTGACGAGGAGAGGTCATGTGGTAAATTAGTGAATCCCCTGAGTGAGATCCTTAGCTGTGATTTTTTTTCACTTTCAACATAACTGAATCCACCCCTCATTCCACCCCCTCTATCTATCTCTGTGTGTATGTGTGTGTGTGTGCGTGGTGTTTTAATTGTGTATAATAAGACACAGGCACCGAGAATTTCGAACCGTGAATTCAAAATCTGGACGTTTGTTCAGGGGATTGGATCCTAGAGTGGTGACTTTTCTTGCTGAGACATGTATAATGTCTCACAAGTGTGTGTGTGTCTGCGTGCGTGCGCATTGTATCTGGAAGAAAGTGTTTTTAATGAAGACCTGTGGTGCCTAATTAGGTCTCTCTCTCTCTCTCTCTCTCTCCCTTTATATATATATATATATATATATATATATGTGTGTGTGTGTGTGTTGTGTGTGTATGTGTGTGTATGTGTGTGTGTGAATTCCATAACATACGAATCCTATTCAAAGACGTTCACATATTTCTTTACTGAACCAGTAACAGCCTTAACTTTTAATGCGACATTATGTATAATTGATAATGGCTTCTACTTGTCTCATTATCAGTTCAATACAAGTTTAGTTGTCAATGACATTGCGTAATATAATTATAGCCGTGACATACGAAGACTAATGAGCTATTTATTTGGCCACACAAACATGTTAATGTGCCATAAATATTACACCGTGTAAACATTTTGGTTGGTGATTTATTGTGGCAAGTGCTGAAATGGCGGTCTTGTCCTCTAACTAGGTAGGTATTTATGGTTCTGTGAATGGGAGTGGTCACGCACAGACGGACACACGCGTACACATGCACACGCACGCACGCGCGCACACAAACGCTGTGAGATGTTAAATGCTGTTGGTGTGCGGTCACCGCTCGGCATATGTTATGTTGAATACGTTGAACGATTATCAAAGGTCAAGATGCAAGGTGAAAGATGAAACACCTTTCAGATATAGCCACGCCTTGATTTGAACTCGGATGGTATGGGCATGTGTTGAATCACCATACCGATTAGGCCATAGATTTCCCTCCGCGAGTTTGTAGGTGGGGGGAGGGGGTAAAAGGCAGATATTCTGTATTGATACACTGATAAATCATTCAGTAATTTTCTGAGTCTCTGTATTGTATACATTGCTAAGCACAGACGAACCCGAATGGACATAACCTGTCATTTTCTGACACGTGTCCACATATACACTGGCATCCGGATAAATAATATCGTTTACACGCCTACACAATTATTACACCGATTCTTTATACACGTAGGTGTCTCTCAAAAGGTTAACAAGGTGTTTTATTATTATGTAATCCAATACCTGAACAGTAGCCCAGACCCATATAGGTCACTCTGAGTAATCGGACTTCTGTTAATCTCCGGATACACGTACGTGTGCTAAAAACGCTAGATTGTTTAAACTTTTAAGATGCTCAACATTATTTATCACCCTGTGATCGTTTTATGTGACCAGTGGATTAAATGTGATCAGAAGTCTGTGTGTGTTTTTTTTGGCGCATATCAAGCAGTATGCTTTTTTTGTACTTCACCCAAATTTCAGAATACAGGAACTATCTTAATACATTAATATATTAGCGAGGCTACGAATAAGATTTGAACAAGTATTAAAATATAAAAAATTACAATTTTACTCTCCAGAAGAAAGTGGTGTATTTTTTATGATAGATATTTTATGGTAGATTTTAACGATTTCTTTTGCGTAGGATTCGACATTAACGCATCCGGTGATTTATGTCAAATTGGCCTCGATTTACAAAACGAATGGGGTCGATAATCGATTAAGTCTCCCGCTAAGATGATCTTAAATTGACACCAGTCTTATAAAAGTCCAATATGGACTGCTATGGTATGTGCATGATAGTCATAGTGGGTTCAGTGGCGGTAAACAGCGTTGTTAATTAAAGACGAGAACGAAACGTTTGTGCTTGAAAGCTGACCCGAGTTTCGAATATCCATCATCCCGAATGGGTTTTGAAAAATCTGATGCTCCTCTGGAAACGAAACTCAAATAACATGATCACTTTGTAGTCAAGAGAATGTTTTCATTCTTTAATACCGCTTTGCTAAAATCTTACTCCATATATACATAGATCTACATTATTATTATTATTATTATTATTATTATTATTACTCGCAGCCAAACTAGATATAGCTTATTATATTCCAGATGATACGACAGGACCCCGTCAAGTTGTTGAGCATCAGTTTAAACCAGTCAGACTGGAACCATTAGATCAAACTCCCAAACCTCCCGTAGTTCTACAAACTGCAGTACCTGCACCATACCTAGTCAACCCAACTCAACCCCCGGCTCCTCCACCACAGGCTAACACCAAAACAGGTTATATATATATATATATATATATATATATATATATATATATATATATATATAATATATATAATATATATATAATATTATAATATATATATAATATTTAATTATATATATATATATATATATATATATATATATATATATATATATATATATATATTAGTGACTAATGACTGACTGACTGACTGTATGACTGACTCACTCACTCACAAACACATTCTCCCACTCACACTTTTAAAACAATCGTCTAACCCACTATTTCTCATTATCATCATTAGAGATGATGGAGATGATGATGCTCCAGAATGCTCAGATGCATCAGATGATAATGAATCAGCTGATGATCCAGGCTATGCCGAAACCGTCGCAAGATGGCAGTACTAAGCGGGTCGTGGAGGCGGACGATGTTTTTATTGTAAGCAGTAGTTAGTATCGATATAAAGTGGTAGGTTAAAGACCCCGTGAGGACGTAAAACATTCTGGCAGTGACCACCCTCAGGGTATTTCGGCTCCATCTTTCCGTACTGTTCCCCACTGTTCTCAACCAATCCGACGTAGAGGCTCGGCTGAATAAGCGACAGCCTGGGGATTCTCCCCGAACAACAAAATAAACATGTATAGGTTCAGATGCCGTATCACGGTGATAATATGGCAATAACTGCTAATTTTTGTTTCACCATCAAATAAATCCCAATCAGTTTTCGATCTCATTGTGTAATAATACATTGTTTTTTTTAAATTATCTGGCGATTTATCATGCATTATAAAAATAGTTTGTTTTTATCTTACCCGATAGAGAAGACGCTCCTCACCGATACACGTCATAGAGCAGACACCACGAGTACCCCATCAAGCTGTATACACCTTACCACCTGTTGTAGGGTAGGTATTAGTTATAGTGTGGCTCTAGGTTCATGGCATTATGATGGAAAGTTTTATGATTTAAAATAGCAGTAAGCATTTGGTTGCTGTTATTGTTGTTGTTGTGGTGGTCGTTGTCATCGTCAGGATAATTAATATATTAATATTGTACTCATAATTTATATCATCACCATTTGTATCTTAATGGTCACTTGTTGCCACATATTTAGGGCACTTCTGTGGTCTAGCGGTAGCGTGTTGGGTCACAGATCACTACCACCCGTGTTCGAATCTCGGCGTGGGTATATCTGATGGCTGTTTTATATTGGACTTCGTTTCGTTACCTTTGGAGGTCGCTCGGCCCATTTGGCCTACCATGTGCACACAAGTGGCCGTAACACATCAATCATCATCATCACATTACTGCTATTGTCATCATGATTGTTTCTTATCAATATATTGTTATCAGAACAACAAAAAGGAAAACAACAACCCTGACAATAACATTATAATTGTTTAGCATAATAATGATGGTGATGAGAATAATGATGATGATAAAGACAACATCATCATCATCATCATCATTTCGTCATGGTGATTGGCATCAAAACAATATCAACTACAACACTATTAAAACCCTGATCGTGATTAACAGCAATAACAATTACAACAACAACTTTTGCCTCATCAGTATCATCATCATCATCATTATCATCATCATCATCACCAGTATCAAAAACAATAACAACATCAGTTGTAGGAACGGAAAGAAATGATCATATGTAACAATAACACCAATAACAATAAAAACAACAACTCTAGCATCTTCATCATCATCACTATCATCATCAGAGCCATCATCATAACCATCATCACCATGACAACCATCACCATTCTCATCATTATTTAACCGTAATATTGTTGTTGGTTCTCATAACCATTACGATCTTTGTGTACGTGTCACTTCAGACCCCCAGTCACTTACCCCATGTATCCCTCGCCGAGGTATTATCCCACTGAGGTAGAACCACTGAAGTATCCCCGAGGTAAGGATATAACGCTTAGCCAGGTTGCCATGGCAATTTAATTGTTTACCGAAACACTTCGGCCTTCTTAGCAATATTCACCGCGTTATATCAGGCTTTATGTTTAACAATCTTAAACAAGGTTAGCCAAAAGCCGGCTAATGCTCGTATTAGCCGGGTCAGTGGCTTTTACTGATTTTAACCGTCTTTTAATGGCCGATTGGCTTTTACTGGCTGATTGATTGCTGATATTTTAACGGGATTGTTGAACCATATATATATATATATATATATATATATATATATATATATATATATGTATGGTATATATATGTGGCTGACCATGTACATGCAATGACAAACTACACAAGCGTTTTGACCAGGCTGTGGCACCAAGCTTATTGGTTAAATAAATGTCGTGGTATTTTGTAGTCAGGAAATTGTGTTACATAATAATTGCTGGCATAAATAACAATAACTAGCATATTCCTCCTCCATATAAGATGAAATATCCATTCTTATTATTAGGTAAATCATATCTTATGAGTATATTAAATAATTGGAAATTGTTTATTTGGGTACAAATGTAGTACATCTCTGAGTATAGAAATGTTTTTCATTAGTGCTTTGTGCCATTTAATTAGTGCTTTGTGCCATTTAATTAGTGCTTTGTGCCATTTAACTGAACTGAAATTTATGAATGTTGTAAATAATTCAAGTTGTTTAACATTTTGTGGACAACATCTCTCATCAAGTTTGATGTGGACAACATCTCTCATCAAGTTTGATGTGGACAAAATCTCTCATCAAGTTTGATGTGGACAAAATCTCTCATCAAGTTTGATGTGGACAAAATCTCTCCAATTCTATTGTCAAAATATAAGTCTTTTCGTCATAAGGTGGTTTACACAAAATCGTGATTCTCACCAAGGAATGGCCATTTCTACACATTAAATTATAAACTATCGTTTATGTTAGACAATCAAGGAACATATACACATGTTTACAATATCATCATCACTCGAAAACATTTAATCAGTTCTTAAGACACGCCTCGTCAAATTATTATTGTTATTTCTACAATTATTATTAAGAATACTACTTCGGGCATATTATGTTTACTTAAATTACCTTCTATAATTTAGAATCCTGCTGGTGTGCTACAAAAAGGGTTCAGTAATACTGATAGTTTATGTTGACCTTTCATAACCCACAATACGGTAGCGTGTTGGACCACAGATCACTACCACCCGGGTTCGAATCTCGGAGTGGGCATATCTGAAGGTTGTTTCATCTTTCACTTCGCTTCATTACCTTTGGAGGTCGCTCGGCCCATTTAGCCTACCATGTGCACAAAAGTGGCCGTAAAACATCAATCATCATCATCATCATCATCATCACCTTCATAACAACATCCAAATGTTCTGATTTTCTAGTGGTATGATTTGTCTTTCCATTCTATAGTTCAGTGATTCTATTCAGCGTTTAGTTTACTAATTGTTCTGATTGTCTCTAGTTCAGTAAGATCTATCCCTTCTTCTCCTGATTCACATTGACATAGCAGTTCGTGCCAAGTATGTACCATGTATATCTATATGTCTCTATCTCTTTCCTATCCCAATTTCTACGTTCTGAAGTATAATTCCAGCCAGATGCTACTAGTGATTGCCTGTTTATAAATTTTTCCTAGAAACTAGAATGAAAATATAGCAAAATGTCGCCGCGAACGAAACAAAACAGTTTTGCATCGAATTGTACGTGAGCAGCTACCTGCTAATATTGAAATCCTTTTTATATTCCCAGAAAATATAATTATTCGTGAATCTTGGAGGTTAAAACTGCTCATTAAGTACTACTTTAATCGATGCTCAATAGATGCAATTAGGGGTAAAAACATAATAAAAGAGCTAGAACGGTTTATAAAAAAGGCAAATTTTATTCAAGGTATAAGATTATAGAGTTTATAGCTGTACATTCATGTTTATTCCGTATTGGACGGTACTAAATAAATCATCTTAAGTTTGTGGCCACCGTAACAAGATACCCAGGGGTATTAAATTCGTAGGCCCCTGACAAATGGCCACCCAGCCCCCCCTGTTCTGGCATATATATATATATATATATATATATATATATATATAAGCTAGTGAAAGTTATAATGTTCTTTATTAGTGGTTATATTATATAGCCCATCACCGTCGTTATATCAGATACACCTTTAATATGACAACACAGAGAGTGTATTTCACTGATACACACCCCACCGTTAGATCCCATTATTGTAGAAACAGGCGCCCATGGATCCCGAAAATCCAGAATCAATACGAAAACACTGTACTTTAGACCAGGTGCATGGCTAGAAAATAGTTGGGTTTACTTTTGTGGGTCAAAATAGATCATTGGGTGCGTGGACAAGTTCCTGTTCGATACTCACTAACTCATCCCTCAATCTGTCTTCTGTATCCTGACAGATCATCCTTCCTATATTCAGCAGCAGTATTATCGGACACAGCATCATTCTCCGACCTCACATAGACATCGGCACCGACCTGACTCCCGGGATTCTTATTATACTACATAATAGAGTGATTAAATATATATTTAATGTGTGTCATCGTCATCATAATACTAATTATAATGAATAGAATACCAATACTGTGGTAGAATAATTTAAACTTTTACTTCAATCTGTATTCTGTATTAATATTATATGTTATGCTTACAGTATATATATATATATATATATATATATATATATATATATATATCAAATGCAGTGAGTATAGCGTTTAGGTTTATATCAAAGGTAATCTTGTCTATGTAAATACAAAACGATTGCATAATATTGCTGTTTAATTATGGGTGGCCTCCGAAAATTTGGGTTCCTTTGATTGGCAAACGGGATATGAGAAATGTGCATAAGTTTGCATATACAGAATAAGTATCACATTTATTAGTCTCAGTCATGGTTGGGTAATTATTACTACAGCTAATATTTAAAAATCGATTTCGCTGGCTGAGGATAGCCCAATCCCCGCCGACTCACCACGAACCCTCACTGCCTATACCTTTATAAGACGACATATATAAAATTGATTTTGTTACGGTATCATCCGTATGTCAAGGGGTCCTCGTGTTATTCCCTCACTGGGTTTTATTTGTATAATGTCACTGAATTCTTGATGCTATGAGAATCATGTGAAGGTACTTTATGGCAAACAATAATATTTGCTTGGCTTTCCCTTCCAGACCGAAATATGCCTTGAATATGCCTGAATTTAATCAAATCAAAGTACGATGAAAGATATAACGCATTAACAATAATTATCACGCTGAATGGGTGCTTTTAACAATGATCTACATTATTCAATTGTATTCTAAGATTATGTTTATATCTGTGATATAATGGTTGTTTTCTTTTCGTCATAATGATAAAGTTTTGTGTTTCGTTAGCTTTCTCTTTTTATCTGTTTCTGTACCGCTGCTAGTCGTGTATTGTAGAAATAAAGGTTTGAAACGTTATGACTTTTGAGATTCCGTTTCGGTATTTTTTCGGCACGGCAGGTGATTCATGGTTAAAAGCACTCATTCGCAGGAAAATGAAAGCTTTAGTTTTAGATAAATATTTAGTGCAGTACGAAGGGCATGGGGTTCAATTTTGTTGTTCTCTTCTATGAATTACCTGCCTGTGCTTATAGCGTGACTTAGTTAGATCTGAGTGGTTTGTGGTGATCTTTAGCACTTAGCGATCTAGACACACCCACACACACAGACACACAGACACACACAGACACACACACACGCACATACACACATACACACACACACACATATATATATATATATAGGTATTTGAACGTAAAGCTGATGGTCATTTCACAATTAAAGAAAGATGAAACCAGATACGCCGGTGCACTTCTAAATGCACACAGGTACTCATATCACAGGCACGCAGATATACATGCACACACGTACACGCTCAACAAAAAACACAATAAAACATAAACAATCACTATTTCGTAAAATACAATAATAAACTGACAATTTCAATTCAACATTTTATACACGCAAATTACCACTAATATATACTGACCTTCTGCTATGTATCACGTACAAATCGAATAGTATATCATTCCCTCAATATTAGATCGGTGTTGCCTAGAATATGTTGAAAACAAACCTAGATTACCTATTAGCAAATCTAAAAATAATTCACCTTTTTTCCGACATAGTTATGTGTGTGTAGAACCATAGATTCCTAAACTTTCTTAAGAGTGTGCTTTAGACTTAACAGGAGCTCAATTTGATCACTAATACATCTACAAACGCGTGGAAGTATAACCCTCTTTTCAACTGCATTCTGATCTTCATTCAACCAGAAAGTACACCTAGTCAGTCATAATAAATGAATAAACTGCTTAGTAAAACCTCTGAACAAAAAAGAATAGAGTAATATTTCCATAAATCTTTGACGGTGTTACTAAGGACAATTTTCCTGTTGTCACAGCGAGGAAGAAACAGAAACCGAAACCGAAACCAGCTCCAGGTAAGTGATACCGTGACACGAGTATAACGTCCGGTTTACTGTTTTATTAAATGTGCCGTGAAATAAGCTGACATTAATTAATCATGTGAACGTATTCATGTTTCCTGCATGCTTTCATACGTAAAACACCCGTATACGTGTCAACACATGCACAATTTTAGTAATACATAACCAAATAATACACGCTTTCCTCTATTTATTCTTTAATGGAATTAGATCCTGCCCCCAAGAAGAAACTATACGGAAAATTACCTTTCCCAGGACCATGTAAGTTTGTATATATACATATTTACATTTATGTGGAGAGTTCATAATAGCTTTCGACGAGTTCAACTTTCTGTTGATTAATCTAAAACCCTGTTATATCCAGGGCCACTGAGGAGGTTTAGACACGCTGCGTATGCTGTTTTCTTCCAAAAGGTCCTGGAGAAGATATTAAGAAAGGTAAGTTTAGAAGACACTAAATGTATTGATTTCTGGGCCTGCTTTCTTCTTGGACAGTGAATGTGGGTTGGGGGGGGGGGGTTGCATGAAGACTGCCTTAAATTATAATTTATGTTTATGTTTGTGTGATAATCCGTTTTACATTAATTATATTTATATTTTTTCTGGCATAGTATACGAGGTATATGTTGTTATTGGGAGAAGTTCTGGCTGAGTAAGTCAGTTGCCATATGACTGCGTTGCTGATCTCGAGCCTCGAACCCGCGACCCTACTTTCTAACTAACTTCGCCATCACGGTTCGACAATTCTGTACAATTCTCTTTGTTGATATTATATGAGGATCCTTCCTCAAAACGAAATGTTCATGATTTTCACGCTTTCCTGAAAT
This sequence comes from Paralvinella palmiformis, assembly GCA_025642065.1. Taxonomy (NCBI): domain Eukaryota; kingdom Metazoa; phylum Annelida; class Polychaeta; order Terebellida; family Alvinellidae; genus Paralvinella; species Paralvinella palmiformis. The sequence continues at coordinate 102,497 of JAODUP010000723.1, read as the reverse complement.
TAGATTTAAATCCTATTTATATTGCCTTCACTGAGGCGTCTTTCGATCCATGGTTCATCCTCATTTGTAAACGAACTCTCTACATAAATGTTTGAATGTTAGGTGATTGGATCGTGAACATAATACCGTGTTACACCTCTGAGTAACACATTTACCCTAATTCACCAGTTCACATCTCAGTGTTACTCCACTCGGCAAATACATGATGATATATTTATTATAATGATATATTTATTATGATGATATATTTATTATGATGATATATTTATTATAATGACATATTTATTATAATTACATATTTATTATGATGACATACTTATTATGATGATATATTTATTATGATGATATATTTATTATGATGATATATTTATTATGATGACATACTTATTATGATGATATATTTATTATGATGATATATTTATTATAATTACATATTTATTATGATGACATATTTATTATGATGACATATTTATTATGATGATATATTTATTATGATGACATATTTATTATAATTACATATTTATTATGATGACATACTTATTATGATGATATATTTATTATGATGATATATTTATTATGATGACATATTTATTATGATGACATATTTATTATGATGACATACTTATTATGATGATATATTTATTATGATGATATATTTATTATGATGACATATTTATTACGATGATATATTTATTATAATTACATATTTATTATGATGACATATTTATTATGATGACATATTTATTATGCTGATGTATTTTTTATGATAATATATTTATTATGATGACATATTTATTACGATGATATATTTATTATAATTACATATTTATTATGATGACATATTTATTATGATGATATATTTATTATGCTGATGTATTTATTCCCAAATTTACCAAGCAGTACATCATACAATAACCTAATTATATTTAATATATTTATTATATAAAGCATAAAATTACATGTGCACTTATTTTCAGAAACGAGGTCGTATCTTACCTGTCAGAGAGACAGACCAAGACTTCCTGTTTAGCATAAAACTGAAAGAAGTCGTGTCCGCTTTGCACGCCATATATCTGGACGTACGTGTTTTTGCTGTTTCTAGAGAAACTGTTGCCACGGGCACAGGACAATTTATCATAATAAACCAATGACAACTGTTATTTTATATGACGCAAGCCCTCACTTTTCCGATAATGATAATTAATATATTTGTTATTTATTCTTATAAATAGATTTAATAATCCTGAATGGCCAGGGAAGATTCCGAGCGTTATACCCCCCTCTCCGGTTTCTGATTTGAATGTTAGAAACATGGATCGTAGACATCACAATGTTACATCATTCACTGATACCTGATCTGTTTCACAAGTTTACGTATTTTAGTGTTACTGAGTTCAGAAAAAAAATTCTCATTAAATGTTTTTATATTTTGATTTGACAGTTTGATGAAATAAATAAAAAAATGGGGGGGGGGGTGTTAAGTATATAATATTTATATTATACTCGATTCTTAAACTCTAATACGCTATGATTGCAATCAGATCCGTCTGTTTTGAAAATAAATACTACGATAATATAACATTTGTACGTTATGACCATTTTATTATCGTGCTGCTAATTTTCGGTTACGATATTTTAGCCTACCAAGAAAATTGGCCGAATTCTGCGCGATTTCGGTGAAGATGGAGCCAGAGATTTGGTGGACAGCGTTAACAGTGACAGGAACTCAATCAGGACTAAGGCTATTGGAGACATAGACTACATTATAGAGAATGTTATTTACGAAATGACCGATATAATGGTACGTATCCCATAACTGTCCTCTTTTAAGTGCAACAAGTTCTTAGAGATCACGAAGGCAAAGTTATCACACGAGAACGGTGGAAAGTTAGTTGTTTAGCTATGAAACGATAATATAGATGTGTGTTCGGTAATTAGAATATTTAGGGAATTATCTTGAATTTGTTTAATATCAGAACTCTAAATTTAGTTTTAACTATGTTATGCCTGTTATATTTAGTAGGCAAAATTTGAATGCATTTTATATGAACCATCTCGTATTTTATCTAAAAATAATGATGTTACATATAAAGTGTCAGTTTAAAAACAAATATATTTTGGTTGTAAAATAAATTAAAAGGAATCATTAAACATTAAAATCGTCGCAATAGGTTTATTCAATGAAGCCAAATTTCGGACATGTGTGGATGGGATTGGCTTTAGGAGTGTGACGTCATAAAAACTCCAAGAAATTGGTCAAATTAAAATGATAAGAAAATATGTGATTACGATATGAATTCTATTTCATCAGATTAAATTGGCTCTGTATCATTTAACTGTCAAATATACATCCTTCTGTGCGTGGATAATACTGTCCCCTCCCCCAATCCATAATTACATAAATATATCAACTCGGTTGTATCAACAAATTCTGTGTATTTTCCTGTTTTCCTGGAAGTCGAGATTATTCAGGTTTGATTGTAATGGTATTTTATTTCTTGTTTTCCCTTTAAAGCCCCTTGACGGTGTTCTTGGTACACACAGAAAAGCTCACGTCGTTGACATGTGTCGTGAAAGTATGCTTTATCCACGGGGATACCTCTGGCAGATCGAGAAGGTAACACTTACCTGTATTTTTATTTATTTTTTATATTTAGATGCATTATTAATAATAATATTATTATTATGTTTATTGTAAAACGGAAATTTGCCATTTTTCATAATCCACCTCTTCCTCGTTTCTTGAACTTGGCATAAGCTACTTCGTTGTGCGAGAAGTTGTAATTAGCATCTATTTGCAAGCCCCTTAATGGTACTTCGTTTGCTATCGAATGCAGTGATACACTTATTCACAGCAGCCTATCAACAAGAGCCTCTTAACTTCCTTCATTTAATATCATCCATTTCGTGCGGTTCCTCACCGAGACTTGCACGAAATGAGTAAAAATCTTATAATTGGTTTGGAGAAATTGGTAAAAACAAATTGCAATTTTTCAACGTAGAAGCCTAGTTTTGTTCACATCACAGCATGTCTTCTTGTATTCGATGCTCGACTCAAATCCAGTGAGACGCCAGCGCCATTTCATGTCATCCACTAGGCTACTGACTAGGCTACAATGTCCTCAAATGAGAATTATTGTTGTCTTTTCTCTTTTTCAGGATCTTCTACATTTAGATGCCGCCGACAGGACGAGAAATGTTGGAAACTTTGAATCCCATATTCTTCTTTTAGGAATATTTCTCGGCAGAGCAATAGTGACCACGGTACGTACACAAATTTGGGTAAATATCATCAAAATATATTCTATGTGTCATTGTGATGGACAGAGCTACCACAAAAAGAGAGTACTTCGTGTGATCTTCTAACACAAATGTAAACATCTGTATACCCTGTGACTGCTTGGATCATTGGTTAATCAACAGCAGGTTATTACGACTAGGATCTGTTATATAATACGACTCTTGATATTTTCCGATCCTTCTATTCGACATCTTTTGAACTCTTCGTAACGGAGGTGTCAATGAAGCGTTTCCGGTTAGGCTCCCGGGAACGTTCGTCAGCGAAGCCTTTTCGTCACCTGGTCTATTCGTCAATTATTGCTAAACAGTTTTGCCTCATAGAATCGCTGTAGCGTACTTTTTCTTTGAGATTATTTTAATAACCTCTGACAAGTAGTTTACTGTGAAATGATATCGCACTTTGATATCGAAGAAAACTGTGCCGAAACCTTCCCGTGCGATGTACAAGCACTGTCATCTTAAAATTACAGACGTGTAATATTGATGTTCAGTTTTTATACAACAATATAAAGTTTTTACATGAGGTTCAGTCAGAATTATTAAAGTTATATCACGCAGAATAGGTATCATTTATTGTTCGATTTCAAGACGTTATGATAAATACACATTATGACAGGAAATTTGCGACGCTTATAAATTGACTAAAACCCCTTTACGTATAATCTGTTAAATTTAGGACGAAAATATTTGAATGATGAACTATGTAATCATCCCAAACATTACTAAATTGACTTAATTTCCTGTTTGCTTTGCTTCTGCCTGATTTTTCTTTCTATATCACTCTGTTTCTAAATCCGTGGTTGAGTGATGTGTAGATAAAATATCCCAACTCACCAACTCACTCCCTCAGTGAATCAATTAATCAGTCAGTCACCCACACTCCCACCTCCCAACTCATTGGGTGCCTCCGTGGCCTAACTGTTAGTGTGGTTGGCCACAGACCTCTATAACCTGACCGGGCTATGTCTGAAGTCTAAAGGATGTTTCATCATTGACTTCGTCTCGTTTGGTGGCTGCTCGATCCATTTAGTAAAACGGCAGGACGAGTAAAAGAAGAACATTTCACCCACCAACTTACGCATCTACTTATTCTTCGATTCACTTAAACAAACTCTGTGTTTGACTGTCTGTCTCCCTGTTTGGTTGTACTGCCTTTCTCTGGATATATATATATATATATATATATATTCCAGTTACTACTGAAGCCTGTCCAGTATGATCTGTTAAAGGAGCCTCCTGGACCAAGCGGAAAGAAGAATCTCAAACTTCTCGCCACAATATTTGTCTATTTGTACCGGAAGATGATAGTACCAATGGGTCAGGTCGAGACGGTTAGTAGTATACTGGTTGTTGTGTTTGTTTTGTCTGGATCTCAGTTTATTGATGGCACGGGATGACATAAAAACTGTTGCTGTATGATAATTTACGACAGAGATATATGATCTAAGAGAGGTAGAAGTAGGTTGTTCAAAATGAAACCGAGGGTAACTGTGTAAATATTGGCTCATCCTGAGGCCTTGATTATCATTATTTTCTTTGATATTTCCGGTATCCATCTGGTCAACAAAAAACAACCCGCGAGAAGACGCCATTTATCCCACCATCTCCCAGGATCGATATGTAGGACCTAAATAAATAAAATGGCACCCTGGTCACAATTCAAATTCCTGTGCTAGCTGTTTTGTCGGTGTAAGTGAATTGGCCACGTATCAACACTCACTGACTCACTGACTCACTGATAACAGCGCAGTATTTGCCTTATTAGGAAATATTTTACTCACTCACTCACTAACTCAATCAATCAATCAATCAAGTCAATCAATCAATCAATTAATCATCCACCGAAACACTCATTGGAGACAAGAACCACAACCATGTTATATGTATGTGTGTGTATGGGTATGTGTATATGCGTGTGTGCTTTCTTATGAGTATGCATAAATATATAAATATATAGAAATTAAAGACAACTAGACAGACATACATACGAGGGATGAGAATCAGAATAATTAATATGTTCCGGCTTATTACGCACATATAAAAATTTCTATTGCTTTCTTTTCATAATGTATTATAATTATCCAGTAATTTTATACAAAGCTAAATATATGGGTTTCGTTTTGTGTTTATAATTATATGATTTCCGTTAAGTCAGAATCTATGAACAAACACCGATGTCAACCGTCTTTATGTGTGGAAGGCGCACACATACACAAACACACATATATACACATACAACGACCCACACAGTTGAATTCCTATTTACCAAGAGATTTCATAACGGCCCATTTGTTGGCGATTTAAATCCTGTACAAACACACACGTTCGAGGCGACTTATTTGACGACTGTCGGGGAGCCGTTTAGTTAGCCCCCTGTCGCTGCCTCTGATGTCCTCCAGACCAATCTGTTTCAATTGTTTAACCTTATACCGGCCTCTAAATCTCGGCCAGTCGAGGCGTGAGCACACCATCCAAGCCCCGCATCTGTAATTACAGAGTCTGCCGTTTGAGGTCGCTGAGAACCTTTACGCCGACGATGAAATGAAGTCCGTCTATAGCAGCTGTAAGGGAAGCCTGGCTTATGGTGAGGTACGAGAGTCTGGCTGTAGATGAGGCGCATTTTATGTTGTTTGCATGATGACATTGGTGATGATTATGATGACAATAATAATAATAATAATTAATAATAATAATAATAATAATTATGTGATTATTCTATTCTATTTATGACTAATTATTTATTCAGAAATTGATTCGAAAGTGGAGCAAGGAATACGTAAATCGTATACGACATGTTATAGATACGGAGGGCTGATGACATAGAATAAGATAGGACGCAACGTGGAAGAGATATAACAGAGAGGGAGAGTAGATAGAATGGAAGAGAGGACGCCATTTGAGATATGTTAAAGAGGAAGAGAGGAGGTGTTTTGCAACAGAGGGAACAGATGATAACAACATGAAGCGAAAATTACAACCCAGTATATACGAAGTGTTGTCGATTGTGCATATTTTAGTATATTTACTGCGTTATTTTATTTATTGCCATACATAATGAGCTAGTTTATTTTACAAATCTTAGGTAGGATAAAGACTTATACTCAGAGTTGTTAGATCATATTTTACTGTCTGTTTACATGTGCGTTAAATATATATATATATATATATATATATATATATATATATATATATAATATATATATATATATATAAATGGATAAAGGTATTAATAGAATTATTATCCAGAATATTACTAGATTATTCCAATATAATAGATACAAACCGCGACGCTTATATCAGGAATCAAGGTCAATGCCATGAAACGTCTAACAAAATACTAATATAAAGAAAGCGACAGATATTCAATTAAATACTGAAACACGCATATGAAGAAAATACAATATATATATATATATATATATATATATATATATATATATATAAAACATATCATATATAAATATTCCATTTACTCAAATAACATACACGTTGCTCACTTTGATTTGAGCTGTGACACACCAGATGAGAAATATCAATAAAATAATTTTATACGAGATAGAGATAGATAGATAGACCGCTTGATAGATAGAGAGAAAGAGAGAGATAGGATGAAGGTATCCGCTGTAACAGTGAAAAGCTTTTTGACGTTAACTAATCAATAGTTTATAAGACAAAGCGATCTCTAACAAATCGAGCGTGCAATAAATAATTCAATTTACCAAAGAAATTCTGAAGTTTCAGAAGTCATATATCTCCGCTTCACACTATGAAAAACTCATATTAAAATACGCAATTTATCTTCTGGTGTACTTGAACAACTGGTTCAAATTAGATTTTGGAAAGTTTAACCAGGAACTCTACGTATTTTTAGCTGAATGGGAAGGAACTCCACGTATTTGCAAGCTGAATGGGAAGGAACGCTAAGCATTTGTAAGCTGGATGGAGGGGAACTCTACGTATTCTAAGTCGAATCTGAAGAAACTCTGCATGCTCCTAAGCTGAATAACCCCCTTAGGTGTACTTCTACGGCATATTGTTGCAGTATGGCAATTAACATAGGAAACAATATCAAACGTTTAACATAAAAAAAATTTTCTAATGCTAGCAAACAATTTCTGTTAATTTATACAAATAATTACTCGTCTAAGGATGGCATATTTCCTATCTATGACATGGTAAGTCATACCACTGAAACAAGTATTGGGAGCAGCGAACCCCCCCCCCCCCCTTGCCATGAGCTAGAGGATCAGGTCAAAGTGTGTTATTGGAGGATCAGACACAAGGAAAAATTAACTAGGATTCGAAACAACAACTTGCAGCTCTATCTCGTAGTACACAATTAACTGGGCTATGACATCATCTAATAGCAACGTGGTTTGTTTGATTTGTACATAAATACGACTTCAGTAAAACAGGACATGTATATCTGGTTGTGTGGTTACTAGTCTATTTATTTGTCTGTCTGTCTCTGTTTGTTTGTCTGTTTCTCTCTCTCTCCCCCTCTCTTTGTATTGGTCTGTTTGTCTCTCTGTTTGTTTGTCTTTCGCTGTGTTTGTCTGTTTGTCTCTCTCTGTTTGTCCGTCCGCCCAACTCGTTCTCACTGTTATTGTTATCCAATAACCAGCTCGGCGGCGTTTCCATAAGAGCCAAAAGGTGGCAGCACTTACATAGACACATATTCGGCGAAAACAGCGATCGACAAAAGAGTTCGGCTTCTAAACAAATTTCTCTTGTTGGTGGCGTCGAAGCACGATCTAAAACATAAATAATTAAGGTCATGCAATATCCGAACGTGGCGTGGAAAAGCTTCACGTTCTGATTTGTGTTTTATACTCACCGCCCCCCCCCCCTTGTCAACCCTTGAAGGTAAGCAAACTCAGGATAGTAGAATGCAGAAGAGAAAATAAAGGTTGGAGCAGCACACTCTGACCTGGAGCCAGTATCCTGTTTGGGAACCGACAACTTGCAGTATTGTAAAATACAGCAAGGTTAATGTTAAATATGATATTAAAATAACAACAATAATATTATTAATAACCGTTTTATTTATTTATTATTATTAGTATTATTAGTATTAGTAGTATCATCATTATGATTATCATCATTTCATTATGCTATTAAATAATTATTAATGGGCTACAACATGGCATATATATATATATATATATATATATATATATATATATACATACACAATAAATTAATAGCATTCTGATAATAGAGGTTATAATAATAAGGTGATCATTTTAGTTTTTCCAATCCTATCATCTCGTAATATTCTAAAAAAATCTAAGTAATACATCAAACCATGAAAAAAATCATCAAAATATTAATATTAATTAGGAACTCTAACAAACTGAAAGAAATATTAAAAATACAAGTTTCAGTTGACCATATTGAAAAGGTTTACTATGGATAAATAAGTTGCCATGGTTACATAGATTATATTAAATGTAGTAGAGCGATATATTTATATAATAATAACGATTTATGACTATTGTTGAATATTTGTTTTACAATCTACACAGATACAAAATTGCACGCTGCTAAATAATCTAAATTTTGCTATCTCTTTTCAACGGGAAAGACCGTATATCTGTCTGTCTGTCTGTCTGTCTGTCTGTCTGTCTGTGTCACTGTCTCTGAATCTTGACGACTCATCGCGGTATTTTCTCCTACTAGGTGATATTATTTCGCCTATGGTTTTGTTTGTGTGGGTATGTGTATACTTCTGTGCATGAACGCGTGTGAACAACATGCGTGCGCGTGCGCCCACAGACACAAACAGGCACACACACAGACACGCATACAGACCGACAACACACACACACACCCTATTTTCTGAATATGTTGTAGGACCTGCCGGTACATTAGTAGAGTGTGACCTCTGCCAATGGAATCTCCAAGTTCGAAGCCACAAATTGACTGGTGATCTGTGATATACTGTTTCTCCGAGATGGAATCCTGTGTATAATGTGTACTTACTCTAGCCTCATCCAGGTGCAGTGTTGATGACACAATACCAGATATTGTAGGTTCACATGAACGGAGAAAGGCATGAGTTCTTCTATTGGGTAAATAATAATAATAATAATAATAATAATAATAATAATAATAATTTAACCTCTACAAACAATGGGTCTATCTAAATTGATTTTTCATAAAAAGTGAATGACTTGAATGAGTCAGTGAGTGAGTTAACCATCTCATAAACGTTCATATGCTGCTTCTTATTCTTAATTAAATGATCCGACTTTTAGTTTTAAAATAGACACAACGTAGACGTAGACCACTAGATATGATAAGAGAGTATATTTTACTTTCAAGTATTCAGTGTGTTTTTCTTCTAGTTTTCAAGCATGTCACTTTCTGATCGCTAACTGCTAGTTTTATCATACCTTTTCGCGGTTACGTCGAAGATTTAATAAAAATTTCAAACAAAAGTTGAATACGATGTTCTAAATATATCTCTTGTAAAATAGATATCAAACACGTAACCGTAACAACTATACTTTTCCTGGCAGTTTTCATATTTACGGAGAGCAATTGCTAATTAGCGTGTCCCATATGCAATTCCACAACACAGACAGTAACCCAAATGGGCCACATCATTTCACCTTCCCTGGCAGCATATCGTCACAATGTTATAAGTAAGTAAGTAAGTAAGTACTTTATTCTTCAATATACTGTACGTAATATATATATATATATATATATATATATATATATATATATTACAACATTTTATCATGATACAATATACAAGGAGGTAACACAAATAACCTCATACATTATTTGATATACAAGACAAATATAATTGATATTGGGTGTTAGGTGTTACGTAATAATAATTGACAATATCATGATGCACTTACAACTGAATATATGGGATCGCTCCGTAAATATCCCGGGTAATGTTTCCAATACAAATATATTGAGAATGACATATAATTATTAAACTATATATATTTATAATATTTCTATTCGGCATCTCTTCCGGTAAACTATGGCAATCCGGTGAAATAGCTTTGAAGATGCTCGTTGCTCGGATTAAGTCTTTGCCTCTGGATCTAGCGTAGGAGCCATCACTTTACGATCCAGATTACCGGATGACATTCGAATTGGTTCAGATCTTGAAACGTTTTAACCTTTTATCAAACTAACGTGTTCCAGGTTGGCTTCACCGTAACAATTATTAATCATTCAACATATTTGAGTTTGGATAGAGCAGCTTGGATTTCTTACTATTATGATGATGATTATAATCATTATTATTATTATTATTATTATTATTATTATTATTATTATTATTATTGTTGTTGTTATTATTGTTATTATTATTATTATTATTATTATTATTATTATTATTATTATTATTATTATTGTTGTTGTTATTAATATTAGTATTATTATTATTATTATTATTATCGTCATCATTGAAATACAAACATCTAGTTTATTCTGAAATCCTATCTTACATTCGCTGCATGATAAAATTAATATTACGCGATTCTGGATGTTTGATCCTGTTTTGTCATTTAAGATTATACGAGATAAGTGATTTGAAGTCGAATAAAAAAGAAACAGTTCCTTCAATCAAACAATCAACCAAATTATAAATCATATATATATATATATATATATATATATATATATATATATAAACATGTATATTTGAATATATAACTGTGATGTTTCGTGATTGCGAAGGTGACTTACTCTGGAGACATTTGTTACCTCTAAGGTGCTGATGACGCATGACCTATCTTAGCATGGAAAAGTAAATTCTCTAGAGTGGGACTCCTCATCAACTATCCTGACATCGTGTTTATGTTATTATGTACAATAAAAGGTGTACACGCTGTTAAAATGTGCTACTATGATATAAAAGTGACAAATAAATCAATACAATGTACACCCTTAATGGCTACTAACACGAGCTTTATATCAAATAATGATATATTTATAATTGTTGACATAACTGATGTATTATATCATAATAGGGAGTTACATAGATGAATTATGATGGTCTAATATCAGTATAAATATTTAGATATCTAATTATGTTATATTACTGGATTTATTACTATAAGCCTTGTATAAATAAAAGCTAGCACACACACACACACACACACACACACACACACACACACACACACACACACACACACACACACACACATACACACACACACATATACACATACACACACACACACACATATATATATATATATATATATATATATATATATATATATATATACATAGATACATAGATAGATAGATAGATAGATATATAGATAGATAGATAGATAGATAGAGGTATAGATAATAAAGATTATATATATATATATATATATATATATATATATATATATATATATATATATATAGAGAGAGAGAGAGAGAGAGAGAGAGAGAGAGAATGAGATGAAATAGATAGATAGATAGAAGGATATATATATATATATATATATATATATATATATATATATATATATATATAGATAGATAGATAGATAGATAAATAGATAGATAGAAAGGTAGACACACACACAGACACACACAGAGAGAGAGAGAGAGAGAGAGAGAGAGAGAGAGAGAGAGAGAGAGAGAGAGAGAGAGAGACTATCGTCTGGTGTTCTTCTGTGTAAACAATAAACATACATTCAAGGTAACATGTTTTAAATTATGAGCTTTCTATAAAGACATAATTGGAACCATAATATCCTAGTACTATAAATTATTGCGCTAAATGGTAGCCATTAGTCTTGGTTTTTCATCAACTTTGGCATCGCTAATTGCTGACATAATAAGTCAATATATATATATATATATATATATATATATATATATATATATATATATAATAGTGGGCACTTATTTGGTTCAGGTTTTATTGACCTCTACTGTATACCATGGTTTCATAAAATAAAATCTTGGTGAAACATGTGTCTATAAGACAAAATCTCTCTATATTTCGATTTCTCTCTCTCTCTCTCTCTCTCTCTCTCTCTCTCTCTGTATGTGTGTGTGTGTGTCTGTGTGTGTGAGTATGTTTGTGTTTCTATCTGTATGTTTCTTCAGGGTTTTTTCTCTCTCTCTCTGTCTTTCTCTATCTCTCGAGGTCTCCCCTTCCACTTTCTCTTCCTCATATAGAGTCAAATGTACAGTGACAGTGTCTTAGGCAGAGT
>JAODUP010000723.1:20000-85000 GCA_025642065.1 Paralvinella palmiformis | reverse complement strand
CGATCTGTCGTCCAACGCGCTACCAATTAGACGACGGAGGCGCCCCGGATTGAATGGTGAAATATAAATTCCAAATTTGTTTGTGTATCCGGGTATCTGTGTGTGCATTCAAATATTTGGGTTTGAATGCCTCGGTAAGGAATTCATATGGGTGTATGGATAAAATATCAGTTTTTGTGTTCATTTTATACGAAGAACCAAGAATTTGTATTCATTGACGTGAAACATTCTAGAAATATGATACACACATCGCCGATTAATCGTTAGCACGCGAACGCACGCACTTGGGAGTTCAGTCACCGCACGCACACACACACACGCCCGCGCGCGCGCACACACACATACACGCGCACACACACACACACACACACACACGCATATATATATATATATATATATATATATATATATATACAAGAGAGAGAGAGAGAGAGAGGGAGAGAGAGAGAGTAACACACACACACACACACACACACACACACACACACACACATGTAATAAGCTAATTCGGTGTGTAATCAGTCCAAAGCATGTTTACCAACAACCCCAAGACGTGTGTAAACGTTTACAGTGACTCAGCTTTTCAGCATACATATCTTCCCGCCCTGTGGCCAAGTAAAAGTTAACCCGCGAAACGAATTGTGCGAATTCTTTCACAGACTTCGCTTATCTCGAAAAAGGGGGCGGATCCAACGGGGGTGGGGGAGAATGTGGTTCGACTCACCCTTAGTAACATCCCGCATACAACATCCAATGCGATAATACATACATAGGATCTTCCTCCCTAATGAGCGCGAGACTTTGATGCATTTTGTAAAACGGGGACATCCATCCCACACACGAAACGTGAGACACCCCTACGCCGAAATGTAGATCGATCCGCTCCGGATGATGGCAGAACCTATTGAATGCCTAATAGAGAGAGAGAGCGAGAGAGAGAGAGAGAGATAGATAGAGATAGATAGAGAGAGAGAGAGTGAGACTATTTTTGTCAGGGTTTTTTATTTTAATTTCGAGAGACACTTTGATGTTGGCCTTTTGCCGGTCTCCGTATTCGGTTGATCGTGTCTATCGCCATACGGCTCGTGTGAAAATCAACAAGGGATCACGTTGTTCTTGCCAGGTCATAGACGTAAATGGGCGAGTGATTTCTTTGTTATGCTTTTTTCTTTGTCTTACCTGATCCGCACAGCCGAGGGAGTGCAGCTTAGGGATATCAGAAGAAGACAAGGCTAGAAGATCTTGGTTTTTATTAATGGGTGAAACATCCGCTAGATGCAGAGAAAACGCTGAGATACGACCCCGAAAGCCTATCCAATCTTGGAATAGTCGACACACGCCTATCAGCCGAAAATCAACACCGACTATCGTAGCAGGGTGTGTATGGTGTGCTAGGCGCGTCATCGTGATTCTGGGTTAGAATCTCGTTACATCGTTTGATCTGCCCCATGCTTCGGTCGCTAGGCTATCGGTAACGATTGCCGTTTTTTAAATACATCAGTCAATCGTTTAATCAACCATTTGCTGAATCAATCATTGCATCAGTTAATCAATCAAACGTGTAATCAATCAATCAATCAATTAAATTAATCAATCAATCAATACCCTGTATGACAACTAATAATGGGTGCGTAATTACCGAACAAACAAGCGAAACCTCAGCATCCAATTGGTGGAATCCAGAAATTAAACCACCCACCCTCACGCCATTTTTAGGTCATCGCCATAGCACCCAAACATTACCCGTTGCAGTAAGAATCTCTGTAACACGACACCGTCTTGAAGAGAATTTATTGTAAACACGACACGAGCGCCGATATCCCACCCCATCTTAATACGGTACGCTGGAATTCACATCTTATCATATGTACAGTAACGCCCGAGTTATCCGACACTCGACTAGACCAGACACCGGTCTATACCGATCGACTGATGTGTGGTCAATGCATCGCCGGTGGAGGTTTAAAAATAATGGCAGGGTTGTTCGCGTCAATTATTGAAATCCTGTCGCAGTAAGAGGATTCTTCGACCAACCGACGGCGCAAACGTTTGAGAAACAACAGCGAGAGTGCTGCTTTCAGTCGCGCCCGAATGTTCGTAAAATCTGGCTAACACAGACTACAATTTAGTCTCTTTACGAATACAAATCGCCTCTATCGACAATCAGCCAATACCTGGGTACGGAATCTGTTGTGTTTAATGTCTTCTTTCGATTGTAGCTATTGGGACGCCTCCGTGGTATGACGGTAGCGTGTTCGATCACAGATTATTACCACCGGTGTTCGAATCTCGGTGTTGGGATATTTGTAAGGGTGTTTCACCTTTGACTACGATTCATTACCTTCGGAGGTCGCTCTATCTATTTAGCCTATAGCGTGCAAAAGCGTGGCCGTAAAACATCAATCATCAAAATCAATTGCATCTTTTGTCTATCAGCAGACCGGATAAAACTAAGCTATTTCTGAAACATCAACTGAACGCGTTTTATTTCCGGCGAACGTTTCGCAATATAAAAAGTTTACGGAAAGCAAACGTTCTCGGGGGAACACTCATCGGCTGAATGCCGCCCGGATTAGGGGGTTTTCAGTGTATTCTGGTCCGTGCGAGGCTCGGCGACCCTCTTTAGCTTAATGAATTTGCTTCTCGCTCAGAATGATTTGCACTCGATGGTGGCCCGACCCCGTTAGGTCAGAGTTCGCGAGCCCGAGCCCCGTTCGGCTTTATTTAATCAGCGAACACTTGTCAGCGCCCTTTTGATATCCGATTTCAAATAGAAACAGACGCCGTATTTCTTCGCCCAAAACGACCGCCCTCCATTGTTCGCTTGAGCGGTTTGTTGAGACTGGCCTGAAAACATCGCCAGCGGGGGTTCATATTGATATAGCCAAATATGGCATATTAATAGTTATAATTAAACCAGTTCACGTGACGTCACGTGCTCTGATGACCATTGTGGGGCCGGAACCATTCGGCCATAATGACGCCATGCGGCCGTTTAAATGTGTATTTTCAACGTATTGCAACAATAACGCGACGAATGAATACCACCCACCATCTATTAAGATTCCTTTTCTGCCTTTTATGCTCAGCTCCGCCTTACAGGTGACATAAATGTTACCCTTTTGGGGCTATTGAAAGGAAGTGATCGGTTATTCTGTCGGTGATGTGGTCGAAGTGAACACCGCCGTGATCGGTTCCTATATATACATTGTTGACGCTACTGAGGTCGCCCCTTTGCTGGTCCGTTTTGCCATTCTTTATCCTTATTCATTTAGCCGATGACCTGGTGTTTAAGCGGGCATGACAAAGGGCCGCTGGAAACAAGGAAACTTTACCCGGCGACTGGCTAATGCGTTGAATTTCTTACAGCGAAACCCGGCCGTCATCGGCGCAGCCATTTACCTCGCCGAGTCTTCTTCTTTCTCGGCGACGAATGGAAGAATATATATATATATATATATATATATATATATATATATACCGCCCCACGTCGGCGAGATGAAGAATAAAACTCCCAGGACGGGCCTCGGCCAAGTCGGCGATGTTCAAAAACGAGAACGCGCAGCGACGTCTTGCGGCTGGGAGCCTAATTAAAATCGCTGTAACCGATACAACGGCAGGCGAAGAAGAATGCCGTTCGAATTGGCCAAGGTCTAGCCGCGGATGATAAGTTATTCTCGGGTCAAAGATTCATTATTCTAATTGTCGGGGTGTCTCAGAGTTAGCCAGCTCCTCTCCGAGGGTGTTCTCGGCGATGGGCCATCCGTTTCTCTCTCTCTGTCTCTCTCTCTCTCTCTCTATCTCGGACTGCTGCTGTT
The DNA here is from genome assembly GCA_025642065.1 of Paralvinella palmiformis. Classification (NCBI taxonomy): domain Eukaryota; kingdom Metazoa; phylum Annelida; class Polychaeta; order Terebellida; family Alvinellidae; genus Paralvinella; species Paralvinella palmiformis. The sequence goes on along the minus strand of JAODUP010000723.1, from coordinate 81,182 downwards.
GTGTGTTTTTGCCGAGCCCCACCGAGACACTATACGCTGTTTAGTTTTCGCTTCGCGCTCGTTTGACTCTCGGCATTGTTCGGCTAACGTCGTCCCATTGTTCGGATGTAACAGAAGCCCGCCCTCCCAACGAGTCGGCAGTTTGATGTTTATTGGGTTTTGAGTCTGGGGAAAGTTTGGGGCAGTGGTGGAGGGTTTGGTGTGCGTCTAATTTTTCCTATTGTCATGATAGGGGTTTAGAAGGAAGACCCCAGGTAAATAATGGCTAGAGTAGATTGCGTTAATTCTTCGCTTGCAGACAAAAGTGAATGTTCATTGTTATTGATATACGAATATCTGAATATCGGGTGAGAATGATATGTCGAAATGATACATGGCCACGAAGAGAAATATTCATTAGCCACCCAATACCTCGCTATGAAGTATTCAGATACCTAGTAAAATATGTATAAAGGCACAAGTATATATATATATATATATATATATATATATATATATATATATATATATATATATATATATATATTTAAATATATATATATATATATATATACCTAGAGAGAGAGAGGGGGGCATGATATCGACCACGACAGCATATTTTATCATTAACATCTCATTGTTATCCTAAATGCTTATGTCAGCTTCGTCCTTCCCGAACAATAACCAGACAAATACCCGACTGATATACGCTCTGTGGTGCAGCGAGATCGAGAGCCTTATGCGTTGACTCGCTCAGGGCTTTCGACTCGCTGTGTGGCTCGCGAGCACGTAGGCCATCACTCGAGCGACTCTTTGAGTGGAGGTAATGTAGCGTGGGACATTACAGTCAGATCAACAGCTTCGGATGCCAAAGCGGCCTAACGCGGACCACCGTTTATGTCAGATTGCATGGGTCTCAGAACGTTTATGAAGTGGCAGGTGAGCCATTATCGAGGTACCTCTGGGAGGTGCTCCGAATTTAGATGGGAATCTCAGGACGGCTGCCATCGGAACGAATTCCCGCAATGAATAGACATATAGTTGATTTGGCGAGGTGTCGATGGTGTCAAATGGATGCCGGTTGTTTTGGGGTCGACGGGGCTAAATGGCCGCTCGTTAGAGTCATATATTGTTTCCTAGGGCATGCTCGTGTTCAAGCACGTAAACGCAAACTTCTAAAACTATAAATGGATAGTGCCTTTAAGATTTACCTGCATCCGAGAACATCTGTACACCGAATTAACGAAAATGCTATTTCAAAGACAGACAGTCAAGCAAATATAGATATATATATTACATACAGCTATACACATACATGCATATACATGCATATACGCTCATGCACACACACACACACACACACACAGAAGAAGAAGAAGAAATATATATATATACACACACACAAGAATACAGAAACATGGATATACACACATACACACACATACACACACACGCACTCACACACACACACACACACACACACACACACACATCGAATGAAAATATTTACACAAAAATAAAAACACAAAGCGAAATCCTTCATATGCCAGCCTACGAGGCCAACACCCCCCCCCTTATCCTACCAAGAGCAGCCCTTACTAATTAACTTCTAATGTTTAGTGTTCAGTACAAACGACCCTAGTCGTAGAGAGTAGCTGACCAACGACCAGCAATGACCTTGATGTAATGAACATCAGCGGTAGTATTCCAGCATGAGGACATTCGGTTTGAGTAGACAAGGGCTAACTCCACCATTAACTTGCAAACACATTTTTGATAAAGTGGCAGGCACATAGCGCAGGAATGGCCAATTGCGCAGTGTCCAAGGCTCAGCGGGTTCGCTTAGCAATAGGCCTTAAGGCAAAAGTCGTTTGTCGTCGCCATTTCCACCGTTTGCCGGCTGTAAAAGGGATATTGAGTAGGTTCTCTGCCTAAAAGGAGATAATAATGAAATCTTCGCTGCCATTGTACTGCCAATGAGGAAAAACATTACTGAGTAATGATCAGACGTCATCGACGACGTGCCAGAAATGCATTATTGTAAAGGACAGAATGTCTTGCATTAACGCGGGTGGTGAGTGAACGAGCGAGCATCTCACTTTCTCCTCTCTCTCTCTCTCTCTCTCTCTCTCTCTCTCTCTCTCTCTGTGTGTGTGTGTGTGTGTATTAGAGTGAGTGAGTCATTGAGTATGTGAGTGAGTGTGTGAGTGTCAGTGAGTGAGTGAAGTATAACGAAAAAAGAAGCACCTCAAACTAAATTGTCGTCCCATTTTAGCTGGCTCTTATTACCTGCGAGAAAACTCCTTTTAAGTCCAAGCCTACAGAAGGTAATTAATTAATTAATTAATTAATTAGTAATTATTTGCGTCATGTTGAAAATTCTACTCGAAGATCTATTTAATGTTACTTTGGAAAGCGATTCTTTGGACATTTTTAATTGATCAAAACAGTGATATTATCGAACGCTAATTTCGTCTTTATTTTAATTAAGCATACGCGGACATTAAGGCGCTTCTTACGAAACATTCTTATGAATACACGGATCTTTACGATTGATGTTTACGATTCTGCTCGAAAGAGTTGTGCACTGACGTAATCAAAATGTGTGTTTTTTTTATAAAATTTTTTTCCCGGTTATCTGTGTATAAAGTCCCTACCCTGCGCCAAAAAGGAGCATGCATGCATATTTTGCTGTATAATTAATCAGCCATTTGGCAGCTAGCTCAAAGTGATCCCTGTAAACACAAACTTAATAAGACTTTGCTACCCACAGAAACACATAATCTGTGTTTAATTTAAAATATATAAGCGACACAGCGACTGATCATGCCAGCGAAAGTCGTACATATTATTAGAAGTAGTGATAAAGGATATGTTAATAGATTAGCGCTCAATCAGCTGTTTTGGTTTGGCAGAATCCGCGGGAAGAGAAATAAAAATTCAGTAGCCGGTTGATGGATCCAAACTGAAGTAGTTCTGGTGACCTATGGCCACTTAGCCATCACATAGCGTATAATGGCGAGTCGGGGTTTAAGTCAGTTTCCCCCCACTATCTAGGAAGAGGTAGATTTCAATGTTAATGAATAAATTAAGAAACGGGCACACTAATATGGAGGCGTCATAGCGGCAGTTATCTTTGAGGTATGAAGTAAATATGGAATTATGATAATATGGAATTTGTACCAAACCTGGACATTGATAAGCAATACATATCGATTATCCCGGCCTGAAAATAACAACAACCACAACAACCACAACAACATTGAGGTTTAGAAAGACTTGAAGTCGAAGGCTTTCAAAGATCCCAGAAGTGAAATAATTCACTGTGACGAATATAAATGATGTTCGATCCACCATAATTGCCAAATGTTAGTAATTGTCACAATTATTGTTTGTACACAAAACACAGTTCATCCCATTCCATGCTGATTCTACAAACGACCCGATTTGTTTTATTTACATTATTAGTCACAATAAAGCCCACTTTGAGTTCGGTGACTTGACCCAGAAACGTGCCCCGGCATAGATCACCCGGTGATGTAACAGCGCCTGACACGCAACAGGTGTAACGTAACCGAAAATAACAGCCCACGCTGACGTCAACAGAACCGGCCGTCGGCTGTGTAATTTGCTCTTTTGATAAATTGATTTAGACTCGCTTTAAGTTGTTGTTTAAGTCGCCAATTACGACGACAAAACGCCGCCGTACGTCATCCGCCGAACGCCCCACGGGTCGGAGCCCCGACTCCGTCCCGACACGGACGCGACAGATGCCGAGGCTATCCTTGGGCTAGCGACCACGCAACGTATAATCAAACTAATAACCGGCCCATTCGATCCAGTGCGCTGTTTATTCGCCGGCCGCTAACAAGATTCCGGTGCATAAAAAGCCCCCGAAGTTCGGTGGGGCCTCGGCCGGCGAAAGCGACGTCTGCGCGCCGAACAGTGCGTCTATTTGTTGCGGGGAAGCTTGATTCGGCCGGGGTGAGCCCGGGCCGATGTTTGGGTGATGTATTACCATAGAGATCACACCTTACCCATTACACATAATAAACGACAGCGGCAGCGGAGCGGACAAGCGCCGTCTTTCTACACCTCCGTCGCTTGTTGGGCTTTTTTTCCGTCCTTTATTCGAGCGGACCGCCTCACGGTGTGGCTCGGCTACGGTCTCAGCCGGTGTCGGGTGTCGGACTCCGCCGATATTTTGTCGTCGGCCCGATGTTTGCCCACTCGGTGTTTCCTTGCATCGACAGCTCGCGCTGCTCCGTTTAAGCCGAGCCGCCGGTAGCCTCATTGTTGTCAGCTGAGATCTTTAGACACGTTGCCCCACACAGGTGCCCCCCTCTCCTAACCAGTGCCGAAAATACCCCCCAGTTTAATATACAGGAGCATCATTCATTTTCCGCCTCATTATGCACCCTCAAAGCAAGCAACCATCGTGCCGTGCCCCGCCATCACCCCCCACCCCCGACACGGGAGGAGGTGCTTTACAGGGGTGCGCGTCAATCACATGAACCAATCACTGAAAGGGATATCCGCAACCCCGAAATTGTTAAGAAAGCAGAAAAATTACTGCTTCTCCGGCCTTTTTCTCTGTCTCTTTCTCACTTTCTTTCACCCTCTCTATCCCTTATCCAAAGAAGTTCGAAACAAAAGCTAGCTGTCTCCTCACTCTGTCTGCGAGTCGGTCATCAGAAACATCCTCTGCTCGTCGCTCGGTCGGTTTGGTAACGTCACCTGGCGGTCAGTGGGTGATGAAAGCGCACATTGTCGGCAAGTGAGAGAAATCTGGCGAGTTTATCTTCGACAGCGAGATGGCAGGAGCCGTTGCCCTTTTTTTGTTCGAATTGCGGCCGCTTTCCTTGCACTATAATGGCGCGATTGTTCGCGGAGGCGTGTGATTCAATTATTGGAACATTTATCTTCGCGCTGATTGGCATTGCATCTGCGGGTTCGTGTCTTCTCGGTTCGCCGACAGGTGGCAGGCTGTCAGATGAGGTAACGAGACTGATAATTAATCGAGCGCGGGGAATACTCAACGGAAGTGCCGTACGACAAACGAACTTGGGACCCACGCCGACTGTTACGTCATAGCACGGCTTCATCGGTCAAGTAAATACGAGCCATCTAATGTAAGTGCGGATTAGTCACCGCCTAGCGTCTATGTTGTTAGATCGCGGCTCAATCGACGCCTTGAACCCGAGCATTCTCGACGAGTCAGTCAAATACTGGAACGAGACACCCGCCGACTGAAGAACACGGAAAGATCGAACTTCACAGGGTCGGAACCTTCTGAGATAGTTGACGACGTTCGTCAAATATCGGCGTTTCAAAGTTAGGTTTCGGAAGGTGGCCACTTGTCACATCCTCATTAACGTATATCGTGTCCTCGGGCCCTAGTAACTAACTACAAAAGGCTGATTAATATCTTCTCTGGTGGTTTACGGCGTTTCCATGAGCCCGGTCGCATGAGTTATGATTGGCCGAAAACACGTTTCCGAGTACGAGTCGTCTCCTTATTCGAAGACTTCGCGCTGTTGACTGCGAAGGTCTTGGTTACTGCGACAAACCGCATAAGTAGCGATTTGTAGAGAACAGCAGAACGCATTTCGTGAGGAATATTTGCCGACGTGTCCTCTTCTTATCCGCGAGGTAGATTGCTTTTAGCTCGTCGTCGGCTCTTCTAGGCTATAGATATATGTACGGCTTCTCGATGTGACGAGACCCATCGATTGAAGCCTTAATAATAAGTTGTCTCGAAGGATATCCTTCGGGTTGTTTAACGGCGGTGGCATCATTCGCTGTTAGAAAGAAGGGGGAAAAACGTCTCCGCGTTTGGCTACGTTCAGGATCCCGTATATTGCCAAAGTCGTCCTGTTATACCGAAGTATGAGTGTTTGGTAATATGGCCAAGACCTTCTCCACGTAGCCTATATAATAACCTACATGATAGCTCGTTGAATAGGAATGCCCTGCCGCATCATTTGATTGGATGGCGTTACAGCCTGCAGGATCAAAGTAGACTCACATTGAAAATTTCGGTTGGACGTCGTATAAAACCCCCTCCCCCAAACAAAAATGATCCACTCTCCGCTGACACTCGACTCGAGATGGATTCTTTCGTTGCCCAAATGGCGACTAGCGTAACCAGGCAACGGTTTTCCGATTACGGATAAACACCCTCCCCATCAGGTAAGTACAGGCAACGTTGTATTTAGTTATATACTTAAGTAGGGAGGGTTCGGGTGTTTTGGGGTTGTTTTATAGCAAAGAACTTCGCCTGTGAGTTTGTCAGTTTGCCGCCGATTCCCCGATTGACGGTGCAACGTTTTAATCCCCCGCTCTCATAAAGCTTCTATGAACATATTTCACGAGATGCGGCCGTCGAGATCCTCGGGTCCACTGTCTGCCATTAGAAGAGCAGCCGGTCGGAGAACTTAGAGAATACTACATTTGTCTTCATCTCGAGATTTATTTGCACAGCGAATGTTTGTCATTTTGCGGTGAGATATTCGTTTTAAGCGTCGAGTAGACTTTAAAGACAAAATTACACAAAGGTGTCACTATATATACAAAGCAAACATTGTGAAAGCACCTGAAAATCGGAGAATGCCTATAATGATAGGGAACCGATGGAACAACAGCTTACTTTTAGTTTCTTGATATTTGCGAAATTCTGAACTCGCCTCATTCCGACAAAAAGCGCATTTAGTGGACACCAGGGGCACAACAAATAAATTATTAAAACATTTCTAGATAAAACAGTTTGCGGTTTATTTTATATTTTTGTTGAAGGCTTCCCTTTTTGTATTAACTACTCAGTTAACATCCATGCCGAATTTTTCAGATAAATTTAGTTGTCTTATATTCTGAAAATTTTCTTTCTTCTCTACCGGCAACCGTATTGTTATTATATTTCGGAGAATCTGTTCAAGTACAAAACCCTATGAACTTACATTAGTTATGAAACAAATAAACAAACCATTTAGCGGTGGAATATTTCCCTTTATTCACGTTGTATGCGTACCAAAAATATACGTTTACAATTATATTATTTTACGAGACAACTTCTAACAAACTCGTATTGAAATGGTGAACAGATGGAGTCAAACGCTCTATTAACCGAAACGTTTAAAATGGCGACGACTTGTAATTAGCAAGCCTGCAACTGACAGTAAATGTTAATTAGCTTCAAGGGAAATAGTGATTGTGATATAAAGCTAGACGGCGTTAATTGGCAGTTTTCTGCTCATAAAATTAAAGATACAAAAATCTGAACTGTTTGATCGCTGTATAGAAGAAACCTGACAATTTGCTATTTGCAACAGAATTTCCGTGTAAATTAAAGATTCTATGCATGATGTTTATTCTGCTTAAATCCGCCACATAGGAACTCAAAATAATTTATGTATTGGAACGATGCTGATACAAATTTCGGGAAAAACAGGTAAAAAAGAATGGCGACTAATTATGACCTGAAATACCGTTCTCTTCTACTAGTAGAAAACGAGTTAACCAAAAACAGTAATAATATATCGTAGTAACAGAATATCACGGGAGAAAGATCTATTTTCAACCCTTTGCTTTTTGAAAATTCTTTATTTATGAGGACGGTCAAACGACATGAAAGCGATCCCCTGATCATAAAACTCTTTACGATAAATCTTTTGAAACTGGCTGAACCAGTTTTACTTATAAAACGGAGGAATGTGGAGGCAAACTTACTTCGGCTACTTGATGGATTTTGTAGAAATTCCGCAAACTAAAAACCTTTTAATCGTAAGCTTTGAACAAGCTGTCATTCATTGGATGTAAAGAACAATTGAGGGGAATTGAATAATTCGCAGTCCCATCTACCTTAGTATCATTACCTGTTTAATAGAGAACATTATGGATTTTTGGACCACGTTATTGAGTACCAACTTCGGTCAATGCTAAAGGTGCAACTCGCCGACGTGTTACATAAAGGCCAGTTAGTTCACCCAGCACCAAAGCACTATTTGTATTAACCACGTGTCACATTCGGGCTAAACATATCTTAACATTAAGATGCTGAATTATATACAACAACAACAGCAACAGAAACACTACTCCTTTATCTAAATAATAAGCATGCTTGGGATATTTTCATTTGCTGTGCTTCGCATAGAATGTAAACATCGAGAGCAAATAATCATTTTAAAGACAGGAAATCTTAGGCCTCCAAACGAGCACAGCACCTCGATATATACCCAATGTTGATTGTCCCTGGCCCGGCCGTCCCTGAACAAGCTCGAACCAAATCACTTTCGTCTATCCGTAGCCATCGCCGGCGACCTCATTGAATAAAAGCTAAATTAGCAGCATTTTACAACGCCACAAAAGTGACTGAAGCCCATGGCTCCGGGTCATATAAAGGCCCCAACTCGATAGAGGGTCACTTGATTATGCGGTTTCTGCATTGAAGTCCCCGGGGATGGCCTGAGCGCTGCGTTAGGCTTCTTTGCATTTTATGGTGATGGAGCTTTTCTCCGCCAAGAGGGTCGTGATCACCGACGAATCTGATATGTTAATGGCCAGGAAGATTCCTCCCTTGGTCCGATGATTCTGTTGGGCGATTCAGCTATGGCAGATCGTCGTAAAGATGGTAGTGAAGATGCGTAGCAGGTAGATTGCTCATCGTCGCGATTAGATGGTAGGTCGTAATCTTTCATCGATTTTCATCCATCCATGATAGACATATACGATGGTAATCGACTAGTATGTTATGTACCCTAATAAATATTCCTTTCAGTGTAACAATATTCCAATATTAATCGCTATAGGACAGATATTCCCCTGAGTATTATAACCTGTAGACCAATCAATGATTAATAGAGTAAATGACGAACTTGCGCAAAAGAGCCATAAAATAAATAAACATGAGAAAGGTTGCTGACTAGATAAGACACATAATAACATAAAGATAAATATATTAACTGAAATAAGACTTGGTCTTCAAGTCTTCATATAAACCTTTATATATTACTAATAAGCGAATTATAAGAAACTCCCGCTCTCTTTATATATATATATAATATGTGTGTATCTATGTATGTCTGTGTGTGTGTGTGTGCGCGCTAAGGTGTGTGTTCGTTTATAAGAAAGTATAATACTCCACAACACAATACAAAACCTCCACTTTCCTGACCGATCGGGAATTCTTGACTTGAATAACTATCCTTCTCCTCGTTGAAAGAAACCAAATCGTCGAAGTGCGACACCGGAAGCACGTGTTCTGATATCCGCAGCGAAATCCAGCCCTCCGCTGATTGGCTGCTAATGTCGCGCGAAAACATGTCTGAGAAGATGAAGAAGAAGTAGTAGAAGAGAGAGAGAGAGAGAGAGATAGAGAGAGAGAGAGAAAAACACGTCAAAGAATCACGACATCACACTACTCAGGCTCGGACCAACAGCGACGCGTCCCACTCCACATTAGACACAATGCCGGTGTGGGCCAATTAGACAATAGAGAAGGCATTTCTAAGGTGAGGTTGTTTACCGACGGAGAGCGCCGGGCGTCGCCAGATCTGGAGTCAATACGCGGCCTGAAGTGGTCGCCACATCGTGGCCGTCTAGACCGGGTTAATAAGAGAGACTAGTTAAGGAAGATCGCCACCTTCAATGGCATGTTACACGAGACAGAATGTCTAAAGGCTCAATTATAAGATCTACTTCGGCTTCTGGCTCACGTTGGGTAAACATTAATTTTGGGCCGGAGACCGCTCGATGATTGGCTGCCGGAGTTGGCGATAGAGTGAGTGAGTGAGTGAGTGAGTGGGTGATTGAGTGAGTCAGTTGGTGAGTGATCGGGCGATTCATTGACTGAGTCATTCCTCGAGTCGATCGTTCAGTGATCGCTCACCTGACTGATATATTTACTGAATTATGATCGATTGCTCGATCGATTAATTGATTCTGTTATTTTGGATTGTACAGTGAATAATTAATTATGTAATTATTTTTTTTGTGGGGGAGGAGTTGCTGAAAGTCAGAGATTAAAGGACAGTTTCAATGAACAAGCGAGTTATTAATTAATCCAAATATTGATCGATTGAACGAGCTAATTAGAACGTCAGTCGGTCAGTGAATCAGTGGCTAGGTGAGTTAGTCAATCAGACAGAAATGTGATGTGAGTTAACTGCTGCCTTCTTACTCAGTGAGTAAACTTACCCGCTTATCCACCTTCTCGCTGATATCCTGCAGACCACCCTAAATTATCACTGGATCCAACAAATACGCCCCCCCCCCCCAACCGGCGCACTTACGCGCTGCCCACATTTCCCCGGATGCATCACACTAAGACAACATGGCCGCTTCTTATCTGACGAACAAACCGCAGACGACGCGGAGTAACCCTCAATGGACAACTAATATAAATATGAACGTTAACAATTACTGTCTAGCCCCTGAGAGAAGACTAAACGCGACATGGGATCACCCGCTGCCAAACTTTTGTTGTTTGTCCTGCGAAAATTGAGCATCCGGGTGTTCTTCGTTGAGGGGGGTGGACCACCGAGGACAGAGTCGGTGGGGGTTGCGGGGGGGGGACCCTGGCTGGGACGGACTTTTAGAGTTTTGATTATATAAAAGTTAATATAGTTTGGTCGGAGTATACCACGAACAATAATATAGCGTGTGTCTGTGTCGCCGCTAAGCCTGGCTTTAGTTTACTCGCACCACGAGATGAATTCGACAAGCTTACAAAGGCCGGTTAGACAATTTGTAGGGTTCTCAGGGTGCCGCACGCACGCCGAAATATACACACAAAAACACACACACACACACACTAATACACACACAACACAGAAGGCCAGACGTATGGGCAGACAGAGTGAAAGAGACGCGGTGGCGGGGGGGCGATGTCTGTGTTGTTTAATTATTTTCTGATCACCGAAAGGAGTTTTAATTGCGTTTTGAGGATTATGTATATCTGTGCGTATGGTATTTGAGTATATATATATATATATATATATATATATATAAGGGAATGTCTGCGTATTTGCTTATTTGTCTGTGTGTTCATAAAGAATTCTAACAAAAGAGTATTAAACGGCGGTGAATATGACATTGGTTGGGACTGTGATGTTTACTCATTAAAATTCGTTTTTTTATATTATTCTAAACGCTTGGTTATATGGACCGAGTAGCACAAGTAGCTTTAATGTCTGCGCGGAGTGCCGCTTTTAAGCTTATATATATATATATATATATATATAACTGTTTATTTAATCACTATATATTTAGGAGGTGATACGTGAAGAAGTGACGTAAACGGACGGACTGTCGGGATATGAAATATGTGAGAACGATATACATTTGAACGTATTGAGTGGGAACAGAATGTATGTGAGCCGAAGTTTCTTACCAAAAGCTGTGGCTGAAGATGTGGTACTTAAAGGTGTACACTGGTTGAAGACAGGATATCTGAGGAGTTGTTATCGGATTCGGGGTCGAAATGTTTCACGACCGATTTGTTTTGGTGTGCCTCGAACTGGCACAGGGTACGGAATTAATCCTTGCAGAATTTAGTGTGTTCGGATAAAATATAAGTTTATTATTATTATTATTATTATTTTTGTTATAATTATTATTACTGTTATTATTTTGTAATCTATGCGAGGAATGATATGGCAAATAGCACTTAGGTACGAAACACACGTGGAGGGAAGTAATAAGGGTACGAAAAATGACGAAAGCAATATAAAGTTATCCCGGGGAGAGTCTCGAGTTCGTGGAAAACAGACCATATTATGTTCACGTAGCATGTAGGGAACAATTGGAGAAGGACGGCGTGTTAGGGTACCACTTCTGTTAGGACGAAATGCCTTCTAGCGGCAAGGTGTTTTGATAAACTGTGTAGCTTGGTGTAGTTGAGACATTGTTAGTTTTGTTGCCCGCGAGGCTTACTTTAGCCTTTGTGTCGGGTTATATTGGCGGAAGACTTGAAGAACTCTTGTAGGTTCTTCTTGGTTAGACGTAGGATGACATGGTAAATGGGCTGGAAGAGATGGTTACCACACACACTCACTCACACATACACACACACACACACATATATATATATATATATATATATATACAGACGCGCGCACACACACGCACGTACACACAGCGAGCGATAGAAAGAGAGTAGTTGCTTATCTCTCTTTATTGTATCATCTATCTATCTATCTATCTATCTGTCTATCTATCTGCTTAACTATCCATCTAAATATTTATTTGCCTATCTGTTTATTTATCTATATACCTGTCCGTCTGTCGGCGTATCTTCAAATACATCTCTCTTCCTCTATCACCGGTTGATTGTATATACGATATTTTTGCGACATCAATATTCTAGGTCTAGCTGTCTACCGCATTAGTAGTTTGTTATCCCTATCTGCCGTCATAATCTCCATACCCCTGCTTCTCCACCGTCCTAACTGCCCCTTCTTTCTATCACTCACAACGACCAGTAGGCCCCGTTACCAACATCGTCCCTATTGCCGAATGATTTACGTCGCTTGTAGATCGTCTAAAGGCGCGCTACCTGCCGACGGGAGTCGCGATTTGATTACAATTTAGCCGTGGCTATATATTCAATTAGCCAGCGCTCTGAAATGTATTGTGTGCGCTACCTACCGGCGAGCGGGCCGCACTCAAACGCCGAGCTCCGCGTAAACCTTTAACAAAACGCCGATCTATACGCGAGCGGTTAAAGTCACCGATAATGGAGGGGGGGGGCGGTGTACAAAAACAACAACGAGAGAAGAACGGATAGGGCAAAAAGAGGCGAGAAGGCGGAAAAGAGAAGAGACTTATGGCGAGAAAACCTACTTGGCCGAAACGTGGACATAAATCATTAGAACGAATGACCATGTCTACCGGCTAAAAGGGGACAGAGAGAGAGAGAGAGAGAGAGGGTGTATATATGTGTGTGTGTGTGTGTGTGTGTGGCTGAAACATCGCCGACCTGTTCTGTTTTCCCTGTGATCGACTGACGGTAAAGACAAAGGCGTCCATATATAATTGACCATATATATATATATATATATATATATATACATATATATATATATCATTTGCACGGATGGCCAGACCCCATTACAAATGTCGAAACATGTCTCGCGGCCTGGAGGCGAACCCGTTGCAACGCTAACAAGATAGCACAAGGCGGTCTGGTTACAAGTTGGTGAAAGTTGAGCCGACATCAAATGGTTGGCGACTTGGCCTCGCCTTCAGTATCGTATGGATGAAAAATGGCAGCCGCCATGACAGCTCTCTGATAGCTCGCTTACCTACGTCTGGTGCTCGGCGACGAGTGATTATCGGTGGGAAAGGTGGCATAGATGAATGGGGATATGCCGCGGTGAGATGTTAACAGCGACACACACACACACACACACACATACAGGCGTTTGTCAATGTGGCTAGAAAATAAGTGAATATAACAACTAAGTTTGTTTTGTGAGCAGATGGAGAGTGTTTTGATGGAAACCTTCGTCTTGTAGGGGGTGGGAGCGAAAGGGGGTTATAATCTGTGTTTACCAATAGAACGAGACATTATACATATCTACTTGAATAGTTGCTACTGTTGTTATGGACCTGAAATCGTTCATAGCACATACACACAAGCTCGCACACACACGCACACATACATATACACAATTCATGCCCTAATTGGTTATATGAATAAATCTATTAATAGATCTATTTAATTAACGATTTATTCAGATAACAATATGCCTCCCACTTCTCCCTCTCTGTATGCGAGTGTGTGTGTGTGTGTGTGTGTGTGTACGTGCGTTAAACAAGGTTGATTTATAGTGCAACAATAAGAATATTTTAAGTCCTTGTTTTTTCCCTCCGGGATCAAAACAGCCTCTCTGCTGTAAAAGAAACCTAAAGACAATATATGATGTTATATCTTAAGAACGATTTTTGCTGAATCGGCTACCTGCCTCCCTTCGTCAGCTTGTTTTATCTTTGCCGAATGTTGCTGATAAATTGCTGACTCGCCGAGTTTTTTTTAATGGCTTCGCTCAGAAAACACAATATGCTTGTTTGATAAATAAATGATGGTTAATGCGTGAGGGAGTGAATCGGTGAGTGAATAAGTGAATGAGTGAAAACTCACAAATAAATGGAACGGTAGAAACATTTGCAATTGAAGAACCTGTGTATCACACACACACACACACACACACACACACACACACACACACACACACACACACACACACACACACACACACACATATATATATATACAAAACATGCAAAAATACATTGATTGATATATATATATATATATATATATATATATATATATATATATAGATAAATGGATAAATACATAGATATATGGATATATAGATCTAACCCTATTTATCCCAAATACTAGTCCTTGATGCCAGGTATGACAATCTTGGACTTCCTTAGTATAGCTATGCCGTGTAACACCAACTTATGGTCGCTAAGATGTTAGGCAGAACAGATAGAATCAGCTTGAAGCCTGGTTGACAATATTAGAACATAGGAGTATATATATATATATATATATATATATATATATATATCATTACGTTAGCCATAATATTTAGCTTATAATTTAGCTACAACGGGAAATATTAGCTGGTAGCCCATTAGTTAAAGCAAGTGCCACCTTCCTGTACTCCTCAAAACATTAGCTATTACAGGTAAATGAAGCATTATATCCCATTATTTTAGCTATAATAGATAACAATACTTTGTAGTTTCTTTTGAATTAGCCCAATGGGCAAACACCAGCCCGTAATCTTTTGACAATGGCGACAGGTAACTTATTATGTATAACATACAAAATAAACCTATTTCCCATTATGTTAGCCATAACAGGTGAATGAAGTGCACGTCAAATGATGGTAGGCTATAACTGATAACAATGGTTTGTAGCTGGTATTGAAGTAGTCAAAGCCCATAGCCTCAGTTCGTAGCCACCTAACACAGTTACACCAGGTAACACTAGCCTGTGGCCCATAACACATCAGCCATTACGGGTGGTATCACCGAGCTATGGCCTCTAACACGACCGCAGGTACGAGAAGCCTCTCGCCCTTTCTATATTATATCCGCATAACCTATAACACCAGCCTGTGGCAGCTCACAGGTTCTCTATAACGGTTGCCATAAGCCCATAGCCCCATCCATACCGTACTAACTAATGATATCATTTGTAAACACAATCTATTATAGTGTCAGTTCTTCTGAACCACGCTCGTCAGTCATCTATCAGTCTATTGAAATTGATTTTGTTCCGCTCGTCGGGCTAAATAATGTCAGTAGTAAGCTTATTTGACGGATGGTGGCGCTGGGGTAGGCTGGTCGGGGTTTAGAACGGGGTGGGCGAAGTAGAAGGGGGGGGGGGGGTGGCGATCATGATGGCGTTACAAAACGGAGCTGCTATCTATCCACGCTAACATACTTTCTGGTGATGGTATGAGAGACCCCGAGTTGCGCTTGTTTGGTTGGGATGCGGCAATTGTCCCGGAGACAAACAATTTTCTAATTACACGTTGTCGGTTTCGGGCTTTGTTTGGTGTGAATTATCGCTGTCGTCTGCCGCTTTCGAAAGGTTCGGATTTGTAACGGAATCCCGACAGGAAATTCGAAACTAAATTGTCAATTCGGTTTATATTGTTATTGTGGGGTTTGGAGTTTCGGCTGACTTTGGCAGTTGTCTTTGATTTAGTATTGCGTTGCCTATTAATGGCGGATTATATAATATGGCTGTTTTTTCGACGCGTTTTTGACATATGACATTCCGTAATGATCTCAATGCGTCATGAATCCTATTTTACGATTTTATGATCTACTGCTCCAAGGAAGTGTCATTATCGAATGGCAACAGGGTAAATAGACCAATGTTCAGGTGACCATCACTCCCGACAGACCATGCAAGGCAAATAAACAAACAACAAATATGATGATTTGATTGCTTGATGAGTTTAGATAATTGTTATACTACACTAGATAAGTAGCAACATGCCATCTGTCAGGACCGGACTTATGTGATAAAGATTGATAAGTTGATCTCTCTCTCTCTCTCTCTCTCTCTCTCTCGTAAATTTTTATATATATTATATATATATATATATATATATATATATATATATATATATATGTAGTTTGCGTACGTGTGTGTGTGTGTGTGTGTGTATGTGTGTATGTGCGTAAATAAACCTTTTTGGGGAAAAGGTGACGTGAGTATCGCTATGTATGTAGATAAAATAATGATAATAATAATAATAATAATTATATATTATTATTATTATTATTATTATTATTATTAGGATGATGAAGATGATGGCTATTGTGAGCTGAGTTTGGCTTTAATCACATCTGAGACATAAGGCTGAGAGGCGTCTGTCTAGCGAATTACATCCCACAAACACAGCTATCAGCCGGATTCGAACTCACAATCTGGAATTTCGCAGTACAGTACCATCAAAACGACCTTAGCGTTATTATTATTATTATTATTATTATTATTATTATTATTATTATTATTATGGTGATGATGATGACGATGGTAATGATGATAAACGATATTTAATTTTCATTTGTACTGCACCTGGAATGGAATTAAATCCGATAACAATAGGATACATTTCATAATAACTGAGTATCGTAATAACAAACAGGACTAGTAATGTGTCCAAATACGATAACACATTGACAACACGTTGGTCACCATTAAAGGTAATTACAGATAAGATGGTATACGAATTGACATGGCGTCATCGTGCTAACTGTCTCTTCTCTATCTCTGCGAGTTGATGCCCGTGTTTCGATGGGTAAGTGTGCGGGTGCATTCGGAACCCATTAACGTAAGAACCTCGGGGACGCTGCGATGTTTCTCACAGATACTAATATAATCGAACGAAAGATCGCCACCTGGTTGTTGATATAAGCGTTATGAATACACCGAGACGCTTCGTCTGTTATGTATGCTGACGGGTGTATCTATATTGACCAAATCGGGACCGGTTCCGTGTAAAAATAAATAAAGTAACAAACAACACACGCAAGGACATACAAAAAAAAACCAAAACGAAACAAAAATCCACAAAAACAATTGATAAACAAATTTCGAAGCCGCTAATAATACCATAGAATAAATACCCCAAACGCAAACAAAAACACCTATGCCATTCAAATGTAGACGAGTGTGGGGTAGAGGTGAATGGTAGCATGTGGTGTAAAACCTTTCCCTCTTCTGATGTGAGATGTAAACACGGACTTAGACCTGAACAATGGTGTAATTACGCACGCGCGAGTTTTAGCATACAGCATGAGGATGGAATAGCGTTGTTCGTTGCGAGATATTTAGAGCATCCCATTGGCTGCTGAAGAACCACCGCATGGGATGGTATGATGATTATACTAATTTTGTTAATAATATTATGTCGACTAATCTAGGTGTTACAATTCTTCGCCGACTCTCAATTATCGCAACGCAACGCAACGCAACGCAACACAACCAACAATGAAGTATTATGTTACACAGAAATAAACAAGCCTACCGACATGCATACAAACGCACGCACGCGTATAGGAGAGGGAGAGAGAAACATTACGGAACAAGTCAATAAACATGTCCCATAGCAGAAAGGGGTATATCCTTAGCCTCACCCATGAGCACAGACCACTTGCAACCGGGTTAAAAACCCGGTTGAGTTATGTTCGAAGGCTGTTTCATCTTACAAGTCGCACAGCCCGTTTAGCCTAATGTGTGCAAAAAGTGGCCATAAAACAGCAAAACGTACTCCTTTCATAGGAATAAGCTAAACTTATTTCAGTATGAGCCTGCAACACGACCTAACAGGAACTGACGTTGCAACTGTCAGTTTGTCTGTTAGTGAATCAGTCGCTCGATTAGTTAGTCCATACATCCCACTTATTAATTTACAGTTTGGAGGTTCAAAGTAATTTTGATTGTCATTGGCACTAACCACTCTGGTCGTAATATATTTTATGTTGCCGATATTTACGGATCCGGAAGGATGAGATTATCCTGAACCCCGCAGATGGTATCAGTTGATCCGTCTAATTTTGAACATGTTAATCCATCCCCGTCAGATGATTGATGTTTTACGGCCACGTTTGTGCACAGGGTAGAATTGTGCACAAGTCAAAAATGAAACACCCTTTAGAAATGCCCACGCCGAGATCCGAACTCAAGTGGTAGTCATCTGTGATCCAACACCCTACCAGTTATACCAAGGAAGCGCCCTATAGGTATTCTTCGGGGGTCGTTCGGTTGAACATATAACAGTGGATAGATATTTTTCTTTTTGGATATATCTTTCTCCTCTCCCCAAATCGTGGGTGGATGACTACGGTAAAGGGCGCTGCGATATTATCGGGTTGAAAATGGATGTTGGGTGTCCTCCAAATACGCATACCACTGCGGCAATGATTGATATCAACTTATATTGTTGACTCGATGTTTCTAGAGTGGCTAGTGTAGGAGAAACGGTTCCACACTGAAAATATATGCCCGTTTCTTCGTGCGTTATCACTATATCGTGATTATGATTCGAACCGTGTAACTTCCATTTTCGAGTGACGTACGCTATCAATTGTCCATCACGCCCACATAATTTCGCTCGATTTCCGCATCGTCGGACCATAGATGGGAAGATGACTTTAAGTGGTTAGATATCTGGCCTCGGGTGAATCAGGCCAATTTGACTCACATGACCTTGAAAATGCTGCCAAGGAAGCGAGTAGGCTGCATCTTCCACCAGCGAACCCTCTGGCATGACGTAGTCAGACCCCCCCGCGTTTCGCAGCAGTGTCTAGAAAGTGTTCCAGAGCAGAGTCATCTTTAAACGTTTGGCTACAGTGTTCTCAAAGACCTATGATCTCTTCTATGATGTCGTGGTTGAGGGCATGTTTAGATAGACGACTCTTCTGTTATATTCTGCATTAATGCTCTCCCTGGTTTGGTGTATGTTCTGCTAAGCCTCGCTTGAGTACCATACCGAGTGTCGTGTCTCCCCTGAAATATTCTGACCTAGTGTTCCCGCTATACAGCGCCGTCTGGTATGTTGAAGCTTGGCCGAGTCCTGTCGCCAGTTGATGTTTGCTCTGTCTTGTACGGATCTGGTGTTACCCTTATATCGGTCTGACTTATGTAATGGCCTGAGAGAGTATTCCCTTTATTTCGATGTTTCCTCCATTAAGGGATGATCCAGCGTCCTCCCCAAGGTTCTCTCTATGTAGGTGTCTCGTTTGTTACTCTCTGATCCTGTTGTCCTCTTATCTCGGTGTCTCTGTTGTAGTCTGATCCGGTGTCTTACTTATCTTCAAGTCTCTGTTGTAGTATCATCCAGTATTCGCTCCATCTCCGTGACTCTGTTGTAATTTGATCCAGTATTCGCCCCCGCTCCATATCTCTGTCATAGTCTAACCAAGTGTCTTCCCTACTTCGGTGTCCCATCTATTGTGATTTGCCGCCGTGTCCTCCCCTATCTCGGTAGCTTTTAAGTATAGTCTATTCTAGTGTCCTCTCTATCTTGGTGTCTTTCATAATGCGTCTTTCGTAGGGTCTCCTCCATCTTTAAATCTCCCCCGTAGTTTGACCCAGTGTCCTTCCTAGTTCGGTGTCTCATCTGTTGTGATTTGACCCATTGTTCTATCCTCTCTCGGTGTGGTTGTTGTTGTCTGACCTAGTCTCCTCCCGATTTAGATGCGCTGTAGCCTCATTCAGTGTCTACCCCATCTTCATGCCTCTGCTGTAGTCTCATCCAGTGTTCTCCCTATTTCAGTGTCTCCCGGGCTTAGACTTGTACTAGTGTCTTCTCAGACGGCGTGTCTCCCGTGTCATGGCTTTGCCTGGAGTGTTTCTCCTGGTCTAATATGATAGCCATTTATCCATATAATCTCGGCTTGGCTGGCCAGCCGTAAAATCACTGCTCAACTAGTTGATGAGGTCCCATAGTCAGTGAGATAGCTATCTGTGGTTCTGCTGGTAAATGCCCGATGCACGGACACGCATCTAGGGGAATATTCCTGAGGTCTTGTATGTATGTATGTATGTATATGTATGTATGTATGTATGTACGTACGTATGTATATATATATATATATATATATATATATATATATTTGTGTGTGTATGTGCTTGTATGTTCATATATGCATATTAAATGATGCATATTTGCATGTATGTATGTATGTTTGTGCATATGTATGTATCTATATGTGTATATATGTATGTATGTATGTATGTATGTATGTATGTATGTATGATGATGTATGTATGTATGTATGTATGTATGTATGTATGTATGTTTGTAGAAGGCTGTGTATAAAGGACCATTTGTGGACAGATGATTGAGCGAATTATGCGTTAATTACCTTGAAATGTATTGATTGTTACTTGTAAAATCGTTCACATAATTCGTCGGCACAGACAGACAGATAGAAAGACAGACAGACACATAGACAGACAGGCAGACAGACAGACCAACAGACAGAGAGACAAACAGACAGCGAGAAAGACAGATAAATTACATGTCACCGTTTCCAAACCTAGTCAAACACACATGCTGACACATGCACAAGCTCGGATATTTGGTTTGTGAGTCACGTGCCTGGCCGTCTCATAGACCGGAAGTCTCGACAAGTTGGCGCTGTGTCCACTTCCTGTTTAAGTGACGCTGGTCCTATCGGCGAGTTTTTCCGCCGTTCGAAAATTGCGCACCAGACAGAATAACTCAGACGCCACCTAGCTGTCATCCGATGGTCTGAATAATCCACTACCAACCCCTCCCCCCTTCCACTTCTCCAGGCTACAAAACTCTTCCATTATCGGCGCCGAATTCTCGTCAAGTCTCGCTTCAGTGACGGACAACATCCACGTGATTGCTAGCCAGCAACAGGAGGCCGCTAGGGGCCACTCTCTTATCAGCAAGAGATCGTTGGCCATTCGGTATCTGCGCGCGTCTTACTGGCGCGTACATCTCTCATGGTGGCCATCTTGGATCTCGCGAGACCTCAACAAGGCGCGGAGTGGCGTAAGATCTCGCGATAACCCCTCCGGTAAAGAAGAGCCATCTATTGAATGCCAGCTAGCTGGCCACGGAGCTGGAGGGTGAGTGCTGGGTGCTGGGTGGACGATGTTGTGATCAGGCGCCAGGGGGCGACATAGATAGCGACCTGGGAGTAGATGTACCCAAGATAACGATGTCTGGCCAATCTTCGGCAAATAAAGTTCAAATGATTCCGATAGACGACATGGGTTTTGCATAGGAGCGGGGAGGGCCGAGATTGATCACGTGACTTCCGGGGTCAGTCGGTAGATTCCGCGGCGGTAATGGCGTCGAGGGACGCCGACAAATTGCTGTCGAAGATGTTCGTTTATCGTCCAATTTGATGTAAATTGACTTCGGTCTCGTCTTCGGCTTCAGCTAAATAGACCACGAGGTTATCGGCTATATTTAAAGATCGATGACGTCATCGTCGCTGAAGCCAGTCGTGGTCTTAAGGCGCTGAGATACCGAACAAAATAATTCATTGGCAAACTTGGAATACGTTTCAAAAGTTGCTTATGCTATTAAAGGTTTAGGAAGTCGTAAATAAGGACAATTTGTGTTGTCTATTAGACATTTATTAGACAACTTATTCAGGTCTATTCGAGAGAATTGGCGATGCAAAAATGTCCATCACGTTCAATATTAAGTCACACCCTAGATAGAACGGGCACAAAGAAAGGTTTGTAAATGATGTTGGCTCGGGTTGCTATTTAGAATGGAAGAACGCTTTGCATCAGGATTCTCTCTCTCTTCCCCCCCCTCTCTCTCTCTCTCTCTCTCTCTCTATATATATATATATATATATATATATATATATATATATATGACTTGATACGCATTGCATTTTCATTAGGCTGTCCATGGAACAAACGACTCAATGATCTATGTAAGCCTTTGAACTCAGACTCAGTTTGCTCTGTATCAAACGCTCTTTAGGCTCGGCTAAGAATCCACTGCAGGACATCCATATGTTTATTCAAGATGTCCAGGTTTGCAATGGACTCAAATTAAGTCGACTGCAAAGCAGCGGATCTGCTCTGGCAGATGAACACTTCATCTGGTCTATGTCTCTTGAGATCCTAACTGCTTTACGACTAGCATAATTAGCTGGACAGTTGGAACTCTTCCGAATAATAGAAACAGGTGACGAATTACTCGCGAAGCAACGTCGGCGAGAAAATAAAAAAGAGAGAACAAACACGAAACCCCTCAGAAACCCTTTACGACTTTGACAATGCCGACAATGGGTCTCGAGCTGGGACCCGCCGTTCTCTGAGTGGCCACTTCGCCGGCGAACTCAGCCAATCAGCGCCGTCGCATTGCTCGCGTCTCTTGCTCGGCGCGGCGAGCAATACATTTCACGTGCTTTAAAGTGGCGCGCCAACCATAAAACTTGTCGAGTTGCTTTCTCAGATACGACGAAGAGTGGTCTCGTCGAAAGGCGGCCCGGTCTCTCCTGGGTCTGACAAAAGCTGAAGGTCTTCCAGTAATAAAGCCATAAAGGTGAACATTGTGCGGCGAACTCGTCGTATATAAACTCCGGTTACCTGTACGCGGCCGGTATCAGATAACCGAGCGGACGGACGCTTTGATCTGCCAATCGGAAGGTACACACTCCATCGCTGGTTCCAATATGGCGGCGGCCACTCGACGATCCTTTATCGCGCTGTGTTCCGCCGGGTCACCAGAGGGCAGTGCGCGCTCGTATACACTTAATGCGGTGCCGCGAATCGGTGTCGGCCATTGTCGTAATGGCCCTCTCAGACAGCCATTCTAAAGTGGTTAAAGCTAGGAATAATACCCGTTAATCCGAGGGCACATGCTCTTGACATTCTCGTATTGAGCACCATCTCTGGCGTATGGGCTATTAGACCATGGACTATTATCGCTCTTAATTGAATCCAGAATGTGCAATTCAGGATAAGGAGATATTTCGTTGAGGAAGGTGATTGCTCTAGCTTATATAATAGTTTCTGTGTTCGAATTAACCGATTATACTATGTAAACTGTATCCTTTCTTTCTTACAGAACGTTTACCATAACAGTTTCATTCAATATCGCAATATTATATGTGCGAAGTTGATCCAAAGCGATTTGATCTCGCCATAACCAAAACACCTTAAAGGCCATTGTGCCGATCTCTCATCCAAAATGTTTTAGCAGTAAGTAATACCTGCGCGGCTGACTAGTATTTTAAACTCTCCGTGCGCATGACGTCGCCAATCCGGAGTGGGCCGACCGGCGTTAATCAAACATGTAAATACTCCGGCTGATAAGCGGTCGTCTAGAGCATCAACTAGAAATAACTAGTGGAGAGAAGAAAAAAAGCTTGCAGCACACTTCGGTAACTTCGATGATCGAAATCACATTTGTTTAACATGGCGGAGATGAGACCCAAGAAGAAAATGGCGAAATTTCGTAAACTTCTCTCCGTTAAACAGCTTAAGGACTGGTCAATATTGTGAGAGGTTTTAGATTACGTTGGTCGGCTTGGAAGTTTGGCAAGGGCTTGCGCTGATGTGAGGATTCGTTTCGGTCACCGACTGCGACGCTTTCTCTCTCTCTCTCTCTCTCTCTCTCTGTGTGAGTGTGTGTGTGTCTGGTATATGTGAGTGTGTGTGTGTTTGTGTGTGTCTGTGTGTCTGTGTGTGGGTGTGATTTGTATGTGTTTGTCTGTCTAGCAGTAAGTGTTTACAATATAACATATATTTAATTAATTATATATATATATATATATATATATAGTATGTGTGTGTGTGTGTGTGTGTGTGTGTGTGTGTGTGTGTGTGGTGTGTGTGTGTGTGTGTGTTTCTGTCTGTCTATCTAACCATCTATCTAGCTATCTATCCATATTTATAAATATGTCTGTCTGTTTCTTGAGCTGGTTGTCTGCTTGTCCACTTGCTGTAATGATTGCTTGTCTCTCTGCCCGCTGTACTAATGATCCGCATTGCTTGCCTTTTAGCCTGCCTGCCTGCCTGCCTGCCTGTTTTCCCTATTCCATTTGTACCTGCCATAAATGCTCTTTCACACCCGGATCGTGCTTACTTATATAGAAATCGTGTCGAACCCAGTCCACCATTACCATGTCCGCTGTCGCCGTCGGCTCAGAGCAAATCGTTCCAGCGACGGTCGGGTCGGCTTAAGGAGCGGAGGGGGGGGGGGAGTCCGGCTTTAGATAAACGTTGTCCACGTGACCGCCAGCCAGCCTAGTGGTTTTGGGGATTCAAGTACCAGAAATGTGTTTATTCGTATATAGTCACAGGTTCTTCGTTCTCTTGCAGTAGACTTGATTGAGTGATGGACCAATCTTACGGGGCCGAACGACGCCGCTCGGAAAGACACGTGATCTGACGTCACAACAATCTAGACAACGGAACCGGATACCGGACGAACGTTGGTGAGCAGCGGAGTTTCGCCACACCGAAGTCGGATTTCTTGGTTTCGCCAGCCGCGTGGTCCTACGGTAGGTGGTCACGTGGGCGATGTTCGTGAAATGAGTTCAACAACTATTCGGCGGAGGCTCTTGGATGCCAATCAGATAAACTGACCGACACAGTTTGGGCTCGACACGCACTGATTTGACGATCCGCGCGTCCGGTTGTCGCCGGAGCTTAGGGGGCGCCACGAGAGCGAAGGACAGCGAGACAACGTTTGTTTTCATCTCCAGACGCTCACAGCTCGTCGACTTTGAAGTGGCGACTTCTGGAGAAGCGACCGAGTGGATAGTTTGGAAGCCACGATACGACCTGTTATCGGTAAATATTTACACGTGCACGGCGATGTATCGGTAGGTCGGAGCCGGCTAAACATCGGCAAACATCGGCATTGTTCGCGAGCTTTCGGTCACCGATCAATGACGTCACGCAGTGAGGCTAGCCGACTTAGCTGTCTTCCGTTCGGGATAGGTCGGGATACGTCGCCCCAGGAGCGGCCAGTCGTTCGAGATCCGGATTGCCGGACCTGAACCAGTTTTCTGTGACGTCATTATCCTATCGGGTGTCCGAGTCGTATTGCGCGTCAGGATGGTCATCAGCCGACTGTCGCTCGATCCGTTTAGTGATAGATACAACTCCGGTGTCATTCCTTCCGGTGGAAAGGTGAGTGTTGACATCCGTGGATGATCGGCCAATTATCAGGCGACTAATTAGACGCGGCTACCGGACAGCTATCCAGCAGCAAACTCGCGAGAGACATTACCGCGAAGGAGACGAACAAAATATAACAATTCGTAAGACATCGATGGGCGCGACAGTTGTCGCCAAGGACGTGAAAAGTTGGAAATACAGCGCTTCTCCTAACAGCATCGCCATCCCAAATATCAGCTACAGCAGCAACAACAACAGTTCGGCCACGATGGCTTCCCGTAGGCTAACAGCAAACAGGATTACCCAACTCCATTTCGTACTATTACTCGTCCTGACTGGGCCGTCGTTGGGCTGCGGCCCGGGGCGCCGTTCGGTGATGGTACGACGGCACCGTAAGATGACGCCGTTGGTCTTCAAACAGCATTATCCGAACTTCTCCGAGTTCACACTGGCAGCCAGCGGCGTGCCCGAGGGTCGGATAACGCGGGGCGACGCCCGCTTTAAGGAGCTCGTCCGAAACGAGAACAGCGACATCATATTTAGGGACGAAGAGGGAACAGGGGCGGATCGTATGATGACGCAAGTAAGTCGTATCCCGGTGACGGCCGTGTTGGTTCGATTTGATCCGTTGTGTGAAGGCGCAAGTTTTCCGTAAATCACGTAACCTTATGGGGGTAAAAAGGCCAGTTTGCTCTGGCGCTAGCAGTGATCTTTCTTAAATTACCCCCCCCCCAGATAAATCTCCCAGTTCGTGTAACTACGATTTCTGGTTAATTCGTGTCATGGTCTTGCCCTCTATTGTTATGGCAGACAGGCATACAGACAGACAGACTGACTGACTGAGAAGCAGACAAGAGATTGAAAATGAGACAAACAGAAAAACAAATACATAGACTTACATACATACAGACAGACAGACAGACAGAGGGTTGGCTACCTGACTGACATGTAGATATACATATGCTTACATACATACATTTGTACTTACATACATAGATCCAGATAGATAGACAGACACACAGACTATCTAATTAGCATTTAGATAGACACAGATATGCCTATATAGAGATGCATATATATATATATATATATATATATATATATATATATATATATATAGAGAGAGAGAGAGAGAGAGAGTATGTGTTTGTGTGGTTGTGTGTTTTAGTCTAATTAATTAATTGAAATATAGACAAAACTGGTAGAATGCAACACACACACACACGTGCACACACACGCGCACATACACATATACACACGCGCAGATTCAGAACCCATGATTCAGTATCCTGATTCTGCCTGATCCGCTTAACTTTCGTAAAACCAACAAAATTAACTCCGTCTGAGTTGTTCGGTTTTTTATGCTGTCTAAGTGACTCCGATATCCAGACTCCGTCCATGTCCGGCCACACGGCTCACAAACAATCACTGGTATCCCGTTACCAGTGCGCCTGCTTACAGCCCCGGTGCCGTAATTCACCATGGTTAATGCGAGCTAATGGAGGGCGCAAACTCAATTTGTCCCGCTTCCGCCCGCTGTTGTACGGTAAGGCAATACGCTTGGTCATGGCTCCGGAGCATACCTGTTGACATCGCGGACGAAAACATGTCGGTTATCATCCAGAAAAAGGGCTTAAATCCGTCGGTTTTCTTCGCGCGGTTCAAGTTGTCTGTGGCAGATTACAGCTCTATCGTTGGAATATTGGCGACCGGTGCTGATTTTTGGAATATTTGACCCGGAAGCAAATCGCTCCAGTTCGGCTCGCCTCCGCTGTGGTTCCTACTGTCTCAGCTACAACTTGGGTTCGTCACCTTCTTCTGCTCCGTCGAAATCGATTACTCAGTGAGTCCGTATGCCGGAAGTCTATAAAGCGACAAATTCGCTGTCCATTTCCGTTCAACTTTGGTAATTTGCCACACACCTATGTGGATATGTAGGTGTCTGTTTGGCCTAACATATAGCAAACGTTACCCACAAACTCGTAGCATCTGGTTTAGAAATCTAGGCGGGTTCCGACAGAATTATCAACATCAACGTATATGGACAGCAGACAACATGAAATATTAAATCTTAGACGCCAAGTATTCTTCTTCGTGTTTTAATTTAAATCATCAATGCATTAATACGCCACCCCTCAAAATATCATTCACATTGGATCTGCCTTTTTGCCTAGAAACAGTTTCAACAAAGGGCGTATTCGAATCATCCGGTTACGTAATCGAGTTATTAAAATTATTTCCACTAACTAGCTGATCATTCGAATAAAGCGGCGTTGATTTGTGTGAGTGTCCGAATAATGCAAGCGGTTAGCATGAACATCGGAGCTTTATAGGTCAAACGGCGATCGTAGTTAGTTAGTTTCACGGCTTAAGATAAAGCAGATATTATTTATTGATTTATACACGGATCAGAGCCGGGTAAATCATTCTCGATTATATATCTGAATGGTTTAAGTTGATTTAAGGTCATTTTGACTGTAAATCTTTATATAGTCGAGTGTCTTCTGGCAAACGTTACATACCTCATTTCAACATTGGTGTGCGAGCGTAGGTTTGCGTGCGACTATATATATATATATATATATATATATATATATATATATAGAGAGAGAGAGAGAGAGAGAGAGAGAGAGAGAGGGGGGGTATTTTGGCAGATGGACACACCGACACACAACCAGTCAATTATAATCCTAATGAGGAGATTATTAAGGAGTGACTTTAATTCACAAGTAATTGCGCACAGACGACATGCGGGCGTGCTCATATATATATATATATATATATATATATATATATATATATATATATAACTGACTGTACTTACAAGCCTCTTCTTGTTGGCTACGTTCTCATCGAATCAAGTATCGCATTAAACAAACATTGTAGATAAGTCACTTTGTTAGCTATCTGACCTCTTGTCGTGTTTATTGGTTAGAACCAACTATAAACAGATAAAGATCATCAGTTAACAACAAAGACGGATCCAGTAGAAGATGCTGTACACTGATTGAATTAGTTATTTTCCAAAAGAAGCTGCTCTTTTGGGGTTTTGCAATATTTAGTTAGCATTTAGTTAGGTTGCGAGGAAATAGATTATTGGTTCATCTTCCGTGTGCAGATGATGTATTGTTTGAATTAAACAACAACTTGATAGCACGTTAAGATTATGTGGTCAGTCACATGTGTAGATGCCTTATCAGTGGCTTAAAGGTGTTTGTGTTTGTGTATGTGTGTGTGTTTGTGCGTGTGTGTGCGTGCGTGCGCGTGCGTATTTGTGTTTGCGTATATGACTCAATGGCTTTCTGACTGACTGACCAATTAATAAGTTAACCAAAATGACCCACTGACTCGCTGACTGACTGACTAACTAACTGACTGAATCACTGACTGACTGACTGACTGACTGACTGACTGACTGACTGACTATGATCCTCACTCACTCACTCACTCACTCACTCACTCACTCATTCACTCACTCACTCACTCACTCACTCACTCACTCACTCACTCACCACCTCCCACCACCACCACCACCCCACACACATACTACTACACTCACACTACACACTACATACACACACACATACTACTACTACCATTACCTCCTCATCACTCACTCACTCACTCACTCACTCACTCATGTAGCTTCCTATTTGAATGTATTAACCCGCCAACCACCCCCCCCCCACACACACACACACACACACACATACACACACACATACACCCACAACCTCTCTCATTGTTATTCAAAGACTATATATAATAAGGCGGTTTTCTCTATTTAATGTGGTAAACATAATATTGCTAATTCCCTTTAATCGTTCTATTGCTGCGATCATACATGACCTTGTGTTATGCTGGGATCATTAATAACTAGTCTTCACTGTTTTATGTTATGGCTTGTCGTAGCAGTGTGTTATTAATTGCTGATTGTCTGCTGATAGTACTATGACTGATAGGTACGAGAAAACGATTACTGTTGATAGACAGACATAGAGTAGAGAGGTGGTGTAGAGAATAGGGGGTAAAGTCTGTGATTAGAGAGGTGGTAGACGAGCGGAGTATAGCTACAGCGTAAAGAGGCGGCGCAGAATGCGGTTAAGTTAGTGAGGAGAGAGGTGGCAGATAATAGAGGTAAAGTCAGAGAGTAGAGATGTGGAAAGAATTGGGGTTATTAATCAGTAGAGGAAGTTATATAACGGAGAGAGGCATATATGGGGTCAGTATGTTGAGGGAAGGGTAAAGTTAGTGTATGATATATATGGTAAAAATAAGTTGACAGGTGAAACAAATAGACGCAGAGACACTCACAGACATACAGACAGACAGACAGACAGACAGACAGACAGACAGACAGACAGACAGACAGACACACACACACACACACACACACACACACACACACACACACACACACACACACACACAACACACACACACACATGTATATATATATATATATATATATATATATATACTAGAGTTTGTACCTGGTCGTACTCTATCAGTATATTTGTCGCCAATCAGTAATTAAAACCTGATTGTTCTAACAAGTAGCTCCGAGATGTCATTATTGCCTTTGTGAACAACAAAATAATGGAATTATATCTGGATTAAGTATCGTCATCGTGGCCATGCCGAACAATTTATCTAAATACCATCAACTTCGAGGTCAAATATCCGATCAGAAATCGATATACGAGTATACAATCGAGCCGTCTCTAAGTTGCCGTGTCAGCGCATTTAACACGGCTCGAACAAAACAGTTTATCTGTCCTCTCTTAATTGGCCGATAGGAGATAAATACGCCGATAGTTTCTGAGTGATAAATAGATAGCCCGCGGTACCGAATTCGCGTCTCTGAAAAGTGAAATATTCTTCATAAAGGCTGTCCGCGATTTCGCGTTGCTTTAACCCGTTCGTGTCTCGATTCAAAACCTGCCGTGGCCCGTCCCTTTCTGTGGGGTATCTTAAATCCTGACTGATCACGAAGGTTAGCGACTAGATATGTTCTGTAAATATCGTGCATCTGGAATGAGCTGGAATTTGGCCTCGGACAGTGCACTCGTAATTAACACCATCCAAAAGCTTTCTCCCTGAAATCCCTCCTTCGTCAACGTATTTGATCCTTTGTTCCGATTTTAGCTCGCGGCGACGCACATCTCAGCCTGCTCTCTCTTCTGACCGAACCCAATCCTGCTTTACTTGTTCCCCTCACTGCCGCGGTACATATATTGCAAGTGGGATAATGCAGTTTTGCATTTGGGATTCGTTTGGTCATGGAGTAGCTAGACTCATCGGAGTTGACCATTACGCTGAGTACGGACTTAACGGATAATATTTAACAACTTCTGGAATGTAAATCATCGCGAAAGAGAGAGAGAGACTGCAAACAAACTAAGAAATTTCAGTCGTCAGTGGGTCCGGTACAATATTACTAAACGCCCAAAATACCCTTACGGATAACACACGGTTATAACTCAATCCATCCGCCCCTCCCCCTTGCCGGTCTTCAGAGACGTTTGATCTTCCATTCTACGCGACGAATATTTTTTTCGTCAAATTATTTGCTCAAAGTTCGTAATCCACTCAACTGGCGCAAGTTTTCTTTTAGCTATTTGTCAACAAACACACTTCAGACTAACCACCATTCAGTGGTGAATTTTGGGGGGTAAAATAATCAGCTCGCTAATAATAACAGCCTGTAGAATTTGCCAATTTTGTGCACTAACTCCCTTTGAACTATAGAATCGTAACGTAAACAAGCCTTGATCACACGATCGGGACTCGACTGCGGGCCTCCTCCGCGAATAGGAACGGGCCGGGCGTCCTGGAAATGAATGCTAAAAAGGTGTTCCTACAACAATCGTTCCTAACGCAAAGGAATCAACCTGGTTAAAAACAGCCAGCCGTCGGATTCTATGCGGAGCAGGTTTGCGGTGCAGGTTCCTGAACGTCATGGAAATGTTGACTCGGCAGAAAGGTGCAATACAGAGAGCCCCTTGGTTGTATTTGTATTTTGGTCAACTCCAAACGGAGCTGTTATGTCGTGATTCTTTTCGTTTCTGACCGAGTTAGCGGCTAATTGATTATTTTATGGCTAACTGACTGGCTGATTGATTGATTGATTGATTGATTAGCATGTTTGGGTTAAAGGGTCTCTGATTCACTATCTGTCTGACAAATAATATCAATTGTATAATTAATAGGGTAGTTAAAAGAAATACCCCCTCTCTCTCTCTCTCTCTCTATATATATATATATATATATATATATATATATATTGCGTACGTGTGTGTGTGTGCGCTGTGTATGTGTGTGTGTTTATGAGTGCTGTGTATGTGTGTGTGTGTGTGTGTGTGTGTGAGTGTTATGCATATTTGCATGAACATATATTTTGTATGTATGTATGTATGTATGTATGTATGTGTGTTTATGTTTATGAGTGCGTGTGTATGTGTGTGTGTTGTACATATTTGCATGAACATATATATGAATGTATGTATGTATATATGTATGTATGTATGTATGTATGTATGTATCACACTTGTCCTTTCTTCTAGGGCAGGTAGCGTTAACGCATGCGCGCGCGTACATACGCACATACAGACCGTTTATTTCTCTCCACGCACACACACACACACACACATACACACACGCACATACACGCACACGCACACACACGCACACACATACACAAGGAGCCGACGCCCCACATGAGACGATATACTCGCTGGCTACAATTGTCAACACATCCATACAAAAGGACCGGGTCATTCTTCACAAACTAGATCCTTATTCCAGTTAAATATGTTTGTTCTGTTAGCTTTCTCCGCTGTCTGCCGAGCTGGCGCTCACCGCCATTTACCGAACACGTAAACGGCTAAAGCTCGTGGCTGAATGGCCCGCGATTTGGGAAGTAAATTCAAATAAAGCATTTTCAATAAGAGTTATCCAGTTGTTTGCAGGCAACTCGACACGATCAAAAGAGGCCGTAACTTGTAGATTAGGCCGGGCCGCTGTTTGAGCAGTTGTCGGCAAATAAGTTTGGCTTTAATGTGGTTGTTTCTTTGGCATCCCTACACAAACACGGAGTGTCTGACGGAGAGAAAAAAACCAACGAGCGCCTGGAAACAGATAACCGGACGGCCAGAAGCGGGCATAGTATTATGTGTGTAGCCAAACGCACATATATACGTGTAAGGCGATAAATAGACCCGGAGCCGGTCAGGTATACGGACAGGTATATGTGGAGAGGGCTAGGTGAACAGTGAGCGACATTTGTGATTGATAGATAGATAGATTGATGGATAGACAGACAGACAGACAGACAGGCAGGCAGGCAGACATACGTATAGTTAGATATATAGATGAGTTGCTCAAAATAACCTGATTAGAATCGTGCGAAACAGACAGACAGACACACACACACACACACACGTGCGCGCACACACACACACAAACAAACACACATACACACACACACACACACACACACACACACACATAGACATACACACACACACACACACACACACACACACGGAGAGAGTTTAAATATGAGTTAACAATTTGTATCTCAACTAAGCACATACTTCGAACAACTCGATTAATTACTTATATATATATATATATATATATATATATATATGTGTGTGTTTATGTGTGTGTTTATGTATGTATGTATGTGTGTATATGTGTTTGTGTGTGTGTGTGTGTGTGTGTGTGTGACACCAAACAATAATAAATCCCCACCATTATGCCATTAAGAACTCTTGTTCAATCAGCCACGGTCTCTGTCGACTGCGGGTCACTTCCTGTCGGCTGTGTCAAACGCCTTTTCATAGTCAACGAAAAGGCGGGTCAAACGTGTCCCAATAACGGACGAGAAAGGCCTTCCGACGCTTTCCTGTCCAGAGTTTTCGGTACAAATTAGTCGACGGCGATACGACAATAAACCCGAAGCGGGACCCGGTTTGGCGTGGGGCGGTTCGCGATAATAGGACTAAATTGAACGGAGCGCTGCAGGTTACTTATTATCGTGTCTAGCGTGTCACGGTGTTTATCATAATTTCATTAGCCGGTTCAGACTTCGGCCGACTTCATGAATCATGACCGCCGTCTGTGTGCCTGTTTTGGCGTGGATCATTATGGGCTTCCTGGCTGTATGTTGTTGTCTGGTGTTCGTGGTCGGATGTTGCGTGTTGGTGCGCTGCCGCCCGCTCGACGCAGCGGTCCGCCGCCTAAGTATGGCGTTTAGTTGGGCGGATGTTTGTGATCGAAGTGTGACGAGTGCATGTTTTAACCTCGAGGGATTAACAGGGAGGGACACGCGCGCGCGCGTGTTGACGGATAGTTAGATGGCGAAAGTGATAGATAGATGGTCGCGTTTGTTTGTTAGTCTGCTTGTCCGCGCGGTGGTGCACAGTACCCAGGTAAATGAAATTTAGCCCGCGCACGCGCACGCACGCACACGCACAGACCATCTACGTATCTATAATTTTACCGTCTAGCCACCCGATTCTCTCGCCCTAATAATTCACTCAGTTGTTGTATTTACGATTCTTTATTCTCTCTGCTAGTATGGCTCCTGTGGCCTATTCGTTTACTGACAAAGCACTGTCAGCTTTTAAATGCACGCACGAATGGAGCCCATTAACATACGCACATAGATATAGATAGATAGATCACTAGATAGATATAGATAAATAGGTAGGTAGACAAATATATATATATATATATATATATATATAGAAAAAAAGAGTTCCCTATCAGAGCTGCTTAAATATTTGTGATAAATTTGTCATTGGACATATCATAGAATTGTGTTGTGTGAGCATGGCTTATACAAATGTGTGTCTATTTGTGTTTCTGTGTGTGTGTGTGTGTGTCGCAGTGTTTCGAGCGACCACGTATTCAATTATATATCTCAGCTTCGCTCCCTTTCCGACCTAACTCCGGGCCCTCACACCCACGCGGTGACACCAAGAACACACGTACCCTCAACCAAAACGCCGATCATCAGACATCGCGGACACCGAAAGCCAGCACAAATTAAAATCTAATACATCACCACTGCTCTCCGACTAGCAACAAAATGGCCCGACAACAGCACAAACGGACCAACGACAAACACGAGGCCCGACATCCGTTTATAGAAGGACTCCGAAGCGACGATATGCGCCGTTTTCGTAACGACATGCCCGGGGTTAATACCGCAAGATGGATCTCTCCGCCCCTTTAAAGTTTTTCGCCAACAAAAGTATAGGCCTTGATTCAGCGGCCATGATGATAGGGCGGCGAACCGAGTGATGTTGGCAAAAAGCCCCATCGTACATGCAATGTAATTATCATTTGGAATAGATCTCCGGCGATACGGCGAGATTCTAATCGCGTTTCGTCGGCCCGTCATCGGATAGCGAGCGGCGTAAGCGGCCGGCATTACGGCGGATATGCGCCTTGTACCCGATCACCGGCCGCTCGCGCCCAACAACCGGGGACCGTTCGCCCCTGACGATTTAGCCCCGGAATAATGGCGCAATATCGCGGCGCGGTGTATAATTTAATAATCATAGTTTATCGCCGAGATGCGCACGCAGACCCCCGCCATCCGCCGCCAAATGATAGGTTCCGACGCGAAGCGATAACCGTACGACGTTTATTAGGAGGAAACGAGTCCCGGCGAGTAAAAAGAGAGGAAAAAAGTATAAACCCAAAGAGAACAGCCGTGCCGCCGCCATTTTTTTTCCGAATCTTTTGTGTAAATAGTCCGATCAGATCTGACATTGTACTGTCGTCAACGTTTCGAATTATTCCACGACGTCCTCATCGTCGACGGCCTGAAACGCTTTGGACCATTCGAAACACACTCTGTTTGTGTTCTTCTTGGCCAGTTTTTGGCTCTTTTATTTCGAAAAATCGTATCGCCTGATGTTCGGTTTTACTTTTGATTATTCCTCACCTTATCGTATGAGAGATCTTCAGGAATTAACCTCCGCTGACCGAGCAAAAGTGAAAAAATATCGCGAAATATTTCGAATATGTGCCTGCTGAATAAGCGCTGGCCCGTTACGTTAGTTTGATCCATGACGAATGTATAGTGTAATAATATATATATAATATATAATATATATATATATATATATATATATATATATATATATATATATATATATATATATATATATAAAATATACTTAATATATATGACATATATATATATAAGAAACATACTCTACTTAACTACGTATATGACAATGTATTCTTTGAAGTCATGATAAGCCATTGCAAACATAAGTTTATCTAGAATCGTCGAGTTCAGATCCCTATGTCGGGCATACTATTAGCTTTTTTATTCTTTACTGTCATCATAATTCGATCTAGGGTAACTCTGTAACCTATACTTCGATGGGAGCCTGGACGTGGGTCTTAAAGAGAGCACTTTCTTCTACCATTATATGACTAACGGTAGCCCTTAAAACAAGATTTACTCTGTTCTTATTCCCTTGTTCCCTTGCCCATTCTCTCCATCTGTCTGTCCTTTCTTTCAGTGTTTTATCTCTCTCTCTATCCCCCCCCCCTTCGCTCACCTCCCCTCTCCCCCTCTCTCTGTTTTCTAATTGCGATAGTATTCTCATCTAACACCCACAAAGCAAATTATGCAATTCCATGTCCTAGCGTGTAACGTGGTTGAACACGGACTTATAACTGTTAGGTTCAAATTCCGATCGGGCTGTGCCTAAAGGATGTTTGATCTTTCACTTCGATTCTTTGCTGTTGGAAATCGCTTAGCTCAATTACTTTGCTACCAAGAGTGCTCAAAATGTTGCTGTTTTTAAGTTCAAAATATGTGCCGTTCGACGCAATTAATTCATTAAGATTCATATGACTATCTGTGTGCAAACGAACAAATACACCTAGAAATTCTCTAATAATAATGCGGATTAATGGTGTTTTGTTTACTTCTTCTGTTTCTTTAGAGGTGTAAGGATAAACTGAACACGCTAGCGATCTCGGTGATGAATCAATGGCCTGGTGTAAAGCTACGAGTGACGGAAGCTTGGGACGAGGACAATCACCACGCCAAAGACTCCCTCCATTACGAGGGCAGGGCCGTTGACATAACGACCAGCGACCGAGATAGGTCAAAGTTCGGCATGCTGGCCCGGTTGGCGGTTCAGGCGGGATTCGATTGGGTGTATTACGAGTCGCGTGCGCACATCCACTGCAGCGTCAAATCAGGTCAGTTTAAATACGCCAATCAGCAAGAAGCCGATTTTTGTTCGGATTAAGTGCAATTCGTCAATGTCTAAAGTACTATTTACTTGGGAACAGCTACAACATGTTTACACAACTGGGATATAGGGTTAAGATGATCTCGGGAGGATGGAAACGGGGATTATTTCTAAGTTGGTTATGTTGGTCCTTTTGGATCGCCAAAAACTTGTGAACTTTGACTGAGATGACACTCGGGGAAGCATATCCACCGACAAAGGTTTGAACCAGATCCACTTTCTCAATTCCAGTTCCAAATCCATTTCCGCATAATTCCATTCGATCAATTCCAATTCTATAAGCAGATTGATCATGGGGTCAATTCCAATTCTAGAATTGGAATAGGCTCCATATCTGGTCAATTATGGAATCAGAGTCGGAGTACATACTTGAAGTTGGAAAACAATGCAAAAAGGGAAAACACCATTTGGTCAAAATCTTAGCAACTGATAACGTCGTTGCTTTTGTTTAATACAATAAAAGTTAAATGATAAAATATTTTGGTCTACATGATCAATTCCAATTCTATTTTCAAATTCATCAATTTTGAAAATAAAATCCAATTGTGGAATCGATCAATAATTCCAATTCTCGAATTGAATTGACCCTATGTCTTAAACCAGATTCGAACCCAATCTCTGGAGGTTTGCGGCCCAATATTCTAGCCACTGGGCTATCGGGAACGCTCCCACACCGAGAAGGTTCCTATGATAAATTAGGGGATGAAGTGCGCTATTCTTAATTATATTGTCTGATACTCTTTGAGAAACAAATAGCGCAAGAATATTATTGTTAGCATCAAGTTGTCAGCATCACAATATTATTATTATTATGTTCAATTAGTGAGGGATACATTCGGATTGGGTTAATGCGGATAATACAACGACTGCATTCCCCGAAACCAAGAATTACCGATTGTCATAGCATGAGAAACACAATTGAGAGGAGACTGGAAAATTCCTATTTCTTCCAGGCTGTTTCTTCAAAGGACGACGTACTTGTTATATGGTGTTATATGGCTAAAGGCAAACTTGTCGAAATGCTTTATATGTTTGCGTACATCTGTTCGTTTATGTGTTTGTTTGTGTGGGTGAGCGCCCGTGTGGATAAAGATCAATAAAGACGAAGATTTCGTGTGAATTCCAATACAAACAAACACAGATACCAACACATCTACTGCTTCTACACCGATCTATCTATCTATCAATTTATCTATCTTTAAGGTATTCGATATATATATATATATATATATATATATATATATATATATATATATATATATATATATATATATATATATATATATTAATTCAATACCAAGCTGAAAAATGTATATTGTAGCTACTAGACGTCTAGATAAGATGTTTATTACTTGTTATGGGACTGTATTATAGTACTCAGGTAGCTAGTCCACCTTGATCCATGCCGCTTAGTGTTTACTAGGTAGCCACTTAACCCTGTTTATTATAGAGAACAGATGTCTCCGACACAACCCAACTGGCGCCGTGTTTACTAGATGTCGACGTTTAGTGACAGCGATAAGCCACCATCTTTTGGTATACGGCACATAATTGGTGGCCCCCGAAGGATTAGAAGACGAATATGTGCCCGCTTTGTCTCTGTCTGTCTGTCCGTCTGCCTCTCCGTCTATTTGTCTCTTCTCGCTCATCTATCTGTCTAGAGCAGTGGTTAAGAGGCTTTCTGGCAAAGGTCTAGGTGACTGACTGGCTGACTGCCCGCCTGATTAACCGATTGACTGACTGACTGACTGACTCACTGACTCACTCAATTATTATTTCACAATCTCACTAACTGACTGGTGAGACATTACACATGTCTCAGCAAGAAAAGTCGCCAATCTGGATTCAGTCCCCTGAAGAAACGTCCAGAGTTTGAATTCACGTTTCGAGATTCTCTGTGCCTGTGCCTTATTATACACAGCCAAAACACACACACACACACACACACACACACACACACACACACACACACACACACACACACACACACACACACACACACACACACACACACACACACAACACACACACACACACACACACACACAACATACATACATACACACACACACGCTCTCATCTTGTTCTCCAATTCCCTCTCCCCCTCTCTATCCCTTCTCTTAACATGTGTAGTGTCTAGGATCAGTAGTATATCTCTGTATCATTTCCGGGGTCGTAGAGATCCTCTGTGAAGAAGCGACACGAAATCACATTTCTTTGCCTAAGCTTCGCTGACATCAACTTGTTCCGTGACTCACTGACTTTCTCAATTAATCATTCACTCACTCACTCATTCACTCACTCTCGATTCTATGACACTCCCCGTCATTCATCCCCTTATCTTGTTATCATATCGCTGATCAAAATGAGTGGTTCATATTTTATTTGGAAACCTGTTATAGATGATTCAAAATAAACGTATTGTACCATCAAATATAAGGGAATGTTCACTGTTTAAAAGGTCTTATGGTCATCAACCGCTTAACCAATTCCGCACCCAGATTCTTCTAATACTGCCCATTACTGCGAAACGTAGTCCCTTATCTTGGCTGTGAGTAATTTCTCTGCAAATAAAGGCTGCTCCTATGTTTTGTTTATACAATGACCACTCAGGTTCGAAGTAACTTTGTCGTCATTGGAAATACCACAATGTTAGCTCTGATAAAACATATCGACAAAGCTGCCATCTGACGGCGGTACAAGAAAGTATCGCTGAAAGGTCCATTGGTTGTCTATCGTTTAGTTTCGATTACTTCATCCAATTATGTGGGATAACATTCGGATTATCAACGGATTAATCTAAGACATCCGTACAATAATTCCGACATATTTTACACGATGGCGTGCTGTTGTTTAAATACATTATTCGTTCTTATTTCGTAAATAAAATACCATGTTGGAAGACCCTATACCTGCTTGTTTGGCTTCACTGGAGTCAGGATTCCATGAGTATTTAATAATTAGTGGAGTTGTTTCGTTTCTTAGATCACACATCATTGTAATACATATATATATATATATATATATATATATATATATATATATATATTATATATATATGTATGTATGTATTATGTATATATATGTATATGTATATTAAAAGTAAATGTTATAACTCAATTCAAGGGTAATGTGAATTCATTTCGTTATAATGGTACTTCACATCTAGGTGGCATGTATGTATCAGGTATTAGTTATCGACACATGAGCTATAATTGGTGAAAATATATATATATATATATATATATATAGAGAGAGAGAGAGAGAGAGGGAGAGAGAGAGAAATCTATAAAAAAAATATAGAAAGATGCAAATAGTTTTGATAATCTGTGCACACAACACCGTACCAAGTTATTGTATTGATCCAGAAGGCCAATAACCGAATTCTTTACGTCCGTTTACCTTTTATCTACCGAAATAAAAACACCTTTCTTTCCACCGGTTTCCAAGAAGACGTTTGATATCCGTCCCGCCTCGTCGTTGATCTAGAAAACATAATCTATTTGCTAAACGTTCAAGTTAATCGACGGGTTATGAAAACTCGGCCGGTGGTATGTGCCGAAGCCGGTGCTTGCCAGAAATTGACATTTCGCGATCGAGGGAATGACTCGCTAATGATGACACAAGTGTCGCCGACATCTTTGAACAGGTGGCTCCGTCTGAGAGAAAGACACCGGTTGTCGATGTGGACACTGCTACAAAAACAGCCATCGTCGACCGGTGTCGCGTTACCGGGCTGATGTTGACGGAACTTGTTTAGTACGAACGAGGCCGTTCTGAATCGTCTCTCGGCAGACATTCATTGGCGCAGACCGGAGCTGAATGCGGGCAGATTTGTCCGGAAGCACAATCTCGTCCCGGACCGGTGTTCTTTGCTCGACAATGGCGGCACAAACGGTCGGCCCAGGTAGTGTTTGCTTGCTGGGGAGATCAAAGTGGCACGACTATGCTCTGGGTACAGGACGTGATGTTCGCACATGCGCAGTGGCTAATGATGACACGATGACGGATTATCGGCCACTTGATGTGGCTCTGCGTGACAGTTTCCCATTTTGAGTGATCACAGCTACGCATTAACGATATTGACGACATATATTTTAAGAAGTTTTTGAGAACTTCTTCACAATGAAAACGCTTATAGAATACACTATTATATATATATATATATATATATATATATATATATATAT
Source organism: Paralvinella palmiformis (assembly GCA_025642065.1). Taxonomy (NCBI): domain Eukaryota; kingdom Metazoa; phylum Annelida; class Polychaeta; order Terebellida; family Alvinellidae; genus Paralvinella; species Paralvinella palmiformis. Next base: position 40,545 of record JAODUP010000723.1, on the reverse strand, counting down.
ATATGCGAACAGAATGTATGTTTTGTGTGTTTTTGTGTGTGTGGCGCGCAAGTGTGCGAGCATAATGTTAGAATTTTGTCTGAGACAAAGTGGTCGTACATACGAAGTGAAAACCAATATTACAATTCCTGAACATGTTTATTATGGTCCGTGAAATTAGATCTTACAGGTTGATAACTAATAATTAATATCCTGTTTTTCCTTACAGATTCCTCCATCGCCTCGAAAAATGGTGGATGTTTCCCAATGGCCGCTCAAGTCTATATCGAAGGCGGCATTACTCGGCAATTGTCGGAAATTTCTGTCGGCGATCGCGTGTTGACGATCAACTCCGAAGGCAAAGTCTCATATGATGACGTCATGATGTTTCTACACCGGGACTTTCATAAAAATCAGGCGTTCATGATTCTGCGCACTGAGTCGGGCAAACAGATAACCTTGACCCCGAATCATCTGATCAAGATGGCCGAAGACGCTCATACACCGATTAATAGATTGACATCCGTGTACGCAGGCAATGTCAAGGCCAACCAGTATCTGTACACGGTGTCCGCTCACAATACGGTACACCCCGATCGGGTTGTCGCCGTCAGCGCAGTGCGCATGAGCGGCGTGGTAGCCCCATTGACGAAGAGCGGGACTATCGTCATCGATGACGTCATTGCCTCGTGTTATGCTGTGATCAAGAGCGAGGACATAGCGCATGCGGCCTTCGCACCGGTCCGATTTTGGTACAGCATCAGTGATTGGCTCCGACCGGCGGCCAACCAGCAGCCAGCACACAACTGGACGCTGCCCGATTCGTCCGTACACTATCACTGGTACGCTGACCTGCTTTACGAAATGGCAGCTTACGTCGTTCCAGACACTTGGCTAGTCCATTCTTAACATTGCTCACACGGGAGAATGACGTTATCGGCTAGCGCTGGGTCGTCATGGAAGCGCTCCCTGAAACCATGACAACAGATCCCCCTGAACATCAGCATTTGACCTCTACTTGTTGGTGCTGCCATATATCCAATGATTTACTGAAATGATCCAGGAACGGGGTACTTTATCAGCTGGCAAGGACGTCTTCGTAGGATATTTTACAAAATGTAGGCCGGACACGTGAACCTCTAGCAAACGGATGTCTGGCTTAAAATACACGACGCAGTCATTCTGTACGGAAACAAGAAAAATGGTTTGAACATCACGTGACCTCGTTGCGCCAGCACTAATAATTTGAATACTAAGCAGACGAAAAGATCAAAATGGCTGAAGTCAGCAAGCAATAATAAGTGGTATGAATCTGATGATTACCATTATTCTCGTTGTTCGCACCACCATCGAAGTCATGGCACCGTGATCATCGTCGTTACCATCATCATCATCTTCATCATCACCAACACCACCATGATCGACTTCATCAATGTCAATGTACCATAAAGGGCTACAATATTATCAGTGGCATCATTGTTGTTATCATTCAATCGGTAGTGAGTAAAGAAAGTCATCATCTTCATCATCATTATTATCATCAGTAGCATCATCATTATTATATTATCATTGATTGTGCATTTATCTACGGATTTGTTTTGGTGGCTAAATAATTTAATATATTTATATATATATATTATATATATATATATATATATATATTATATATAATAATATTATATTTAACAGATGTCTTTATTGTGCGCAGATGACATTTCATATTTATATTATCTTTGCGTAAATAAATAACTCGCGTGTGTTTCCATATAGCTCTTGAATATTTCTTTGGTCTAGTAGAGTGTTTAATAATGCTTCTATAGTAGCCTTCCCTAGGGTAGATCTATTTCCTTCTAAATCTGCTGAATATAAATAATTTCCTTCGTCCATCACCATTACAGCATCAGCAATGCAAAACGTTTGTATTAAACACCGGCACTTGTTATGGGCATGACTAGTGATGATTAAGCTATACACTAGCTTCCATTAGGTTTCGATATATTCTGCTTATTGTGGCGTGTTTACATCATTATGCGCCAAAATGGCATGATGGGTAATTTTAGTATTCACCAGAAGGCGCTGATCGTTAGTAGGTTGTTCCAAATTCTCCATTTATTAGGAGAAGAGTGCATATATATATATATATATATATATATAGAGAGAGAGAGAGAGATCTACGAACCTATGTATTAAATGTTGTGGTGGAACCAGTATGGGCCGTTTTGTTTAGGTTGCAAGTTCCTATTATACATATTTAGATTTCTGTTAACAATTGATCGGTGTATATAGTTGTTTGTGTTATGCTTGATGTAAATAGCGAGACAATCATACAGACAGCCATTGAATGTTTGAAGCCCGCTGTCTAGTGTTAGGACTTCTAAACAATCGGTATTAAGTTAGTTCTAATAGATAAATATGTATTGAATCTGTTAATCTCTGAGATTGTTATTAATTATGTTATTTATTTAGAATTGAAACTGGATTTACGTCCTTCCCCTGAAATGGCGACGAAGAGGTGGTAGTCAGACATACAGACAGACAGACAGACATACCGGACACACATACATATAGACAGGCAGACATACATATAGACAGAGAGACAAATAATCCAGACAAACTAACAGAAAAGCTGATATATATATATATATATATACAAAAAACACCTTTCTGGTGAATCAATGCTTAGTCGTGAATATGTGAATAAATATATTACAATACTATCAACCAAATTCCTCACACATTGCACTGTAATTGTTCTGAACACCCAACATACATACATTATATCCTTTTTGTAGTGTGCAGTCAGTTTGTGACCTTTTTTTAAAAAGGTCAACAGTATAATATCGTTCACTGAATGTCAGTTTATTGTTTCTGAATTTTTCAAAAAAACGATGCACTCTGTATTATCAGTTCAACGCGATCATGAGTGACTGAATGTTCTGATAGGCACCTTGGTCAATCTAAAGCACAGAACGCTAATGTTGCTAGAGTAGTTCAGTGGCTATTCTAGTAAAGCATGTGCCTAGAGAATCGGGGTTCAAACCTGAAGGGCGTTTTATATTTCGTTTCACCAATTTCTTATGGTGGCTTACATGGCTCATTTAGTATACTTTGGCAGTAAGGCACAGGCAACAACAAGGCTGCCATAAATCTAACTGGAGTGTATCGATTTCAGAAGGAGCCAACTTTTTAGACAAATGAGCCGGGAACTGGTAGCCGTTTCAAATGGTTTCAGTTGTCTTGAATGTATTCAATGATGTTCGGTAACATCATCACCGTCTTCTTCTTTCGCGATAATGCATTTAGAAGAGTTATACGTTTGCCATTGTATATAATTATAAAGAGTTGCAGGAATGCGAAATGCAATTGCTGAACTTTCCAGCGTTTTAAGTGGTCATATTACACCTGAATGGAGCAAGGGTAAATGATTACATAGACTTACTACCAGGAGTGCAGTTGTGGATTTTTAAGATCCACAAATATTTTACATTAATTCCTGAAGTGTGAGCGTAAAGAGAGTTTTCTCCGTACTGGTAATAAAATGCACTCACTGGAGAACAAAACCTGGTTACTGCAAGTCTTCTTAATATTGAATCCTCAGTTAGTTGCTGAATACACCGTGACTGCATACGTGATCGAAGGTGATTCACTGGTAAAGCCTTTGATGAAACGTGTATGAAATTAAACTGAAAGGCATAAATGAGTATTTATGTAATTGTTTGCTATTGCGAGATGTTAGGTTGGAAACAAGCTGATCTTGTTGTATTGTACGTTTTTTTATTGATGCCCTATTATTGTTGTATAATTATTGGTGGTGATGTTAATGCAGAAGGCGGCAGATACAACAAAGGATAAACGTTCACTGCATGCGATCTGTTTCGCTGCGTTTTATTTTTAATGTAGTTTAACTTATAACCTCGTAACCGCTGTACCACGTGGTGCTCTTGTTTGTCTTGAACTTTGCAATTAAAGTCGGCATCTTAAATAAATGTGCTGTCTTTTCCTGGGTTCGCTTTCATACACTGGTTATTGGATATATATGTGTGCTGTACAGTAGTGTGCTTTTTGTGTGGGTATGTATGTGTATGTGTCTGTGGGCGGGTGCGCGTGTGCGTTTATGCGTTTATACATGTCAATTGGGAGCTATTGATGCACATATACCCACATACAAACAATTTTACACAACCACTCAAAACATCCAAAACACATATACATCCTTGCACTTATACCTGCACGTAAAGCTTTGAAATAAATACCTTCATTAAGCTATGATTGCATCACACACGCCTTCTCCACGTGCATATACGCCAGTGTCAGCGCGCTTTCTTCAGCCATAATGTATACATATTTAGATTTACTATGCTATTATATTCACCCGCCACAGACGTAACTGCACAATAGAAAACAGCACACTTCCACACATACCCTCACAATAGAGTATAACACAATATATAACTAAAAGTAAGTTTATTTTATATTTTTTTCATTACAAAGCATGAAGCTGAAGCGGTAAGATACACCAAGAAAAAGCTACTATAATCACCATAAATAACATTTAACCATAAATGCAAATGGCACCGTATTCGTATCCCCGAAATGAATTCTGGAATTTGAAGAAACCCTAAATAAAGCCGCAAATCCCCAACGAAGTAAACCTAATATTCACTATAACGCTACTTATTATTAATATTACAAGCGAGCATATATTTATTATCCGAAGCCCCACTTGCCTCCGCCTTACAGAACCATCATCATTCGCGGAGGCTCAAATTCGTGAAGGATGAACTAAAGTCGATAAAATTGTGCCATCATAATGCACCGTGCGGCTATCCGAACCACCAGTCGAATAGCACAATGACGGCATTACGGGGGACCCGATTCTATCATAACGTAGCCATAACGGGCTGTCTGTATGGACGCTTTGATCGATAGTACGTTCCCTCCCCGACAATGGTAATATTACGAGGACTGTGATTGCGGCTACACCATGCTTTCTAGATTTCAGCAATTCATTGGACCAAGGGACTATCTAGATCACCCATGAGGTACCGCAATGCTTACAGGCAACATAATATTTACATCGTCCACGTCTGCGGGTACGGCTTCGGAGCAGAGGATTGGCAAGAGCAACATCAAGCAGAGAACGGGTAAATATAAATCATTAGTCTCATCGTCCTAGGGCCAGACAAAATTCGGTTAAAACAATCCAAGGATTGTATACATCGTATTGTTCTAAATCATCTCTGATAGCACGAGATTTGATTAGGTTTGATTGGTTAGTATAATCAAAATGTAAACAGTTCACTAATAATTGTATCTTACTGATAGTCCATATATATATATATATATATATATATATATATATATATATATTATATATATATATATATATATATATATATATGTGTGTGTGTATGCTAGTTATTGGCTAAAATTGGTGCCATTTATTAAGAGTCTACATATTGGTGTGCTAAATAAAATACTCGTCTTCAACCTTTAAGCTACTATTATGTACACATATATGTATTGGTTCAGTGTCTATAACCTGGTCTAACATATATCTAGTTGTCTAATATCGGTGACTTGTCGTTGTTTGGCTTCTGGTAATGAATGCTGCCTGTTATCGACTCTCCTCCGAGCTGCCTCCGAAGAAGCTCATTGGCCGGTTGAGACCTCTGAACCCTTGGAACTGGGGCATCTGCAACGTGACATATATTTAGTTTAGGATGGATGTCAATGAAAAGGCAGGAAAGGCAGAAATAGGTAATACATAACTGGATGAAGAAATATATTATGAGTAGCGTGAACATTAATGAGGTATTTATAAGTTCATGATGGTACTCAATTATCGACATCATCATTATCATCGTCATCATCATTATCATCATCATTACCACCATCATCATCTGTTTACATAACAACGTTCCTGTGCCCTTTCTCTCACAGCAAAGCACCACTATGTAAATGAATTATGGCCAATGCATATATGCTTGTGTGATGATGGATTATTTTATTGTTGAATAAATTGTCTAATCATATTTTAGATAAATGACAACGTACTCGGTAAGGGAATCGTTCAGCAGTTCGGCCTGGTAATGCTGGTCTGGGTATACGGAACTGTAGAGCAATTGAGAAAGATCAATATTTTGTTATATCGAATTTGACATTGGTAATATGAAACGTTTAATCGAACCACTTGCTAAATGACCACACACGCACTCTCCCTCGCACTCTCTCAATCTCTCTGTCTCTCAATCTCTCTCCCACACACACACACACACACACACACACACACACACACACACACACACACACACACACACACACACACACACACACACACACACACACCTACATACATACATACACACCTCATCAGAAGGTGTCTTCCTTTCCTCACTAGATGGCAGCTCATCATTATGACGTGCTCTACGGACAATGTCATCAAGTTCTTCATCTTCTGTAATGTCAAAAGACAGATCATTATTTAGAGATGTAGTAGCTAAGATGACGACGACAATAACAACAACAACAACAACAACAAAAATATCTTCATCCTTATCATCTTCATAATCAACAACACCAACATCACCAGTAACAGCAACAGCAGCAGCAGCATAAGAAATACTATGATAAACAGCAGTAGCAAAATGATCTCTTCTAATACTATTTTTGCTATGGCTATTTCTACTAGTCGTAAATATTCTACTACCACTACATATAATATAATATTACTACTACTAATTCTACTACTACCACTACTACTTCTATTACAATAATGTTGATCTCATTACTACTACTACTACTACTACTACTACTACTACTACTATTGCAACTACTGCTATTCTCAATTCTACTACTACAACTACTTTTACTACTACTACTACTACTACTACTACTACTACTACTACTACTCCAACTTCTGCTACTACTAGTACTACTACTACTGTTACATTTACTGCTGATCTCAATTCTACTACTACTACTATTACTTCTACTACTGCTACTACTACTACTACTACTACTACTTCTCTTAATACTACAATTACTACTACCATTTATACTAATATTACTAATAATAATTCTGCTACTCCTACTACTTCTACTAATACTACTACTATTACTACTATTACTGGTGTACTACTACTAGTACTATTACTACTATTATTATTGATGCTGCCACAAATTTTTCTAATACTACTACCATTACTACTGCTACTACTATTGCACCCCCCCCACACACACAAACACACGCACCAATGTGCCATTAATTGCTCTGAAGTATCCTGACACATCGTTTGTTGGTGTGTGTGTATACCTCTGCGCATGCGCGTGCGTGTGTGTGTGTGCGTCTCTCTCTGTGTGTGTGAGAGGGTAAAAGCATGTGCGTGTGCAGATGTCTTTAATAATTACGTCTCTGTCTAACATATTGTGACCACACACAAGCTCTATCCTCACCTGTCAGTGGACCGTCTTTCCTGAGACCTTCAAAGTCGGTAAAGTTCCACGAGGCTCCAGCCAGATCCCGGTTCCTGTGTACCGTAATATCGCTGGCACTATCAGGATCCCAGGCATACTCTTTGGCTTCACCATGGAAACCGCTGCCAATGTATGAACGCCAGTTACTCCTGTAGTCCGGTGAGAACGCCCTCTGGATTGTACTCCACGTACCAGTGTCACTGACGTGATACCTGTGAATAAGTGAATACGCGTACCATTATTTAGGTGAGTAAGATTGAAACATAAATGAGTTATCAGTAACATAATGGTAATGATAGTGGGGACATATGTTGTGTCAAGTCGTAACAAGCTCCAATTTGGACTGATTAACTGACTGACTGACTGACTGACTGACTGACTGACTTACTGATTGACTGAATGACTGACTGATAAGCTAATGGATAACTGACTGGCTGAATGGCCTATTCACGATTGCTTGACTGATTATCTGAATCCGTAATGGGTTAATGAATTCAATTTCTCAATGATCAACTGATTGACTGATGGATTAACTTTCAAGATGACTATTTGCTGATTTAACGTTTAAATTAATGGAATGAATGTGATTAACTGACTACCTCCCTGACAGTCTGATTGGCTTACTAGTCTATATGTGTTACTGATATTTCACCTGGCTGATGGACTGATTGTATGACGGATTAAATAATGGCTTAATTTCATATTTAACGCACAGTCGCCTGATATACTGCGCTTTTCGTTGTTATTTGACACTTTTATGTTTATTAATAGGATGCTTAACAAAACAAATTTCAATTAACACGCCAATTAACGCATTAGATATTTAATGAAATGTTATACGTGCGATTAACTCGATCAATGCCAACAATTAATTTTGATCGGCTATTGTTAATGTTGTAGTTTTTGAGCTTTGTTCGCAATATGTTTAGGCCGAAAGTTGGCCGAACAATTAACCCTACAGATGGCACGCTCCGATGGACTGAACGATGACACATTTCTCACACAGGGCCAGGAATTTTAATCCCAATCTGAGAGGCGTATCACCACCAACCACACGACCAGTTTGGCCGTGGAAACATCTAAAGGCAATTTAATTAGACAAAGACAATACAAATACTAGATGAGCATATTTTAAATTCACAAAAACCTAATTAAATGAAAATTGTTCTAATGGTTCAGTTGGTTGCTGGTATGCACATCTCCATTTTGTGGGATTGATTTCCAGCATTACTGTAGGATGTTTCATCGTAAGAGAAAAAAAGGTTTAGACCTAATGAATCCAATTCTTCCATTGGAACAAGCGCAACATCGCATTACCTGCTCATTGTGTCGGCTACGATCTGGCTCTTCTCCTCTTCCTTCTTCCTTCTCGCTCTTCTCGTGGCGAATACGACGAGCACGGCTACCATTATGATGGCGAGAGGTGTCAGCACTGACAGCGGCACGACGACGGGCAAGAGGTCACTGAATCCTGATGAACTACCACTGTCAGGTGTTGAATGAGAGGGAGAGACAGGGGGTGGTGGGGAGCGGGTGAGAAAGAGAGCATATATCACCTGTGCATAGAGTCAAGGATTGCCATAGAGCATCATGTTTTAGTTTATGTGCGCGTTTTGGCCATTGTCTTCCCAAATTTAAGATTATGGGATTGTTCCATTTCGTCTCAAAGTCTAAAAAGGTGGCATCAATTTGGAGTTTAGTATATTTTAGGTTCTGTACCAATAAGATGCAATCTTGTCTGTAAATATAAACGTATTTACCATTCTGGCATTGAAAATATGTTACCCGGGAAGAAACGTTGCCAAAACTGAGTGAAAACCAGCTGCTCAGAGTGTGCACGAATATACTTTCATAGAGCACGTACGCACGCATGCACGCACGCATGCACGCATGCAAGCACACACAAACAGGTCTAAGAGAAAATAATTATAAACGTTATTTTCTTAGGCAATTTCGATAGAGGGCAAGTTTCTAGGACCAATGTTTTACTGTTTTACTGTGTTAAGGCGTAGAAATGGGGAAGTGGTTAATTCTTGTTAATATCGGAATCTTTTAGTACTGACTTAATTAATCCTCATGGGTTATACATACTCGCAAGAGGCCATGAATGTAACGTTGTCGAACACGCACTTCTGACCATCATCACAGACCAGTTGAAGATCTTCGCAGATCGAGTCAAAGTCATCTGTTAGGAAGACAATAGGCAACGATACAATACGCGTGGTTAGAGTGCTTAGATAGGAACGAAACACATATAATAGGCTGGGTGTGGGTATTTGATTTGTCGTGGATATTGTTGTTCATCATCGTACGACATGTCCAAAACGTATAACTGGCCAACACCATATACGATAGCACAGGATAGTACAAATGAACCTAGCGGCAACGGTTGTCATTGAATATTACTCACAGGCCGTCACATTGTTGCTTTCATACAATAATACGTGGTTTCCTGTCACGTTCACCATTTCATTGTTTATTTTGATTGAGTACTGTTTCTTCATGAGACCCTTCGATGTAGATTTGCCTACGTCGATGACTGTGTTTTCTGTCACCGGCTCATCAAAATGGACAAAATATTCGACATCAATACTGCCCGCTCTGTGGACAAAAGGGCGAAAATAAGAAATTAGAATGCAGTTGATGTGTATTATTTAGTTCTTTAGATTGAAACACCCAGCCAGACATACAGACACACATATACACACCGACACACACACCGACACACACGCACACAGCAACACACACACACACCGACAAACACGCACGCACGTACGCACGCACACACGCACGCACGCACGCACGCACACACACAAACAAGCACACACACACACGCACATTTGAGCTTTTAAGACAATGCATTCACGTGTTTGCGTTCGCTTAAAGCTAATGTACCGAATTCCATGTAAGCTTTACTTACCTCATAGTACCACAGGTAATTCCGACATAACCAGGTATACCTCGATAAAACGCATCCATCTGAAATAAACACATGACGTGTGTATTTGCCTTGATCAATCTCACTCCAGTGCAATATGGGATGTTAGAATTACTTACCTTTTCGTTTAATTTGTTCTCAAATAATTACAAAACGTTCATTATGACTAATGGCACATAGGAAGGGATCTGCCAAAATCTGTCCACAAATCGGCATTTAGATAAACTAATAAGATCGAACATAATGCGAAGCTCGATCGAAATACGTATTACTTTCGATAACGAACTTCCCATTTAAGCCGATGTCGGTTAATCGAGGCTTTACTCCATACCAGCTATAAGACGACACCGCCATACTTACGAAGCTCATTAGTGTCAAACACACGCTCCACCACTGTCGTGAGCCGATGACGCCGTACTCCGGCTGGAACTTGGCCTCGATCGTAACGAATACGTTCACCTGGTAGGCTGCGATGTAGACAGGAGTATGGAAAGAAACATGGTACACTGGTTATCTAGATTGTACAAAGTTCAATCCCGACTTGGACGGTTGTTTGAGGCTAAAGAGCGTCTGCCCACGTCCTCTACCCACCGAACGCGGCACGGTACATTTTAACGCCAGCATTAACACCCCTGCAGGCATCTCGTTTCTAGTAGCCATTCTCATTTTGGCCTCCTACTCTAACTACTGAGAAATAATAATTTAAAAAATGTATGCATTTTGAACGGTTGACTATCGCCGAATATAAATTGTGGTGGTGGTGGTGCTGGTGGTTGTAAATCCCATAATATATGGCATTAAGTACTTACTTTTTGGCTTACAAGCTGGAACTTCACAGGAAATGAACTGGCTTGGGAAACACTGGTACGACTCAACGCACCGCGATGTATACGCGTCTCTGCTCCTGTCTATTTCACAGATTGGCTACGAGGAAATGGTACGAAAGTGTTAGTCATCGTGACTAGTGTACTCGGTGAAAAACATGTTACGAGGATATTGTGTATGTGTACTGTGTTTGATGGACGATTACCATGACCACCGTGACCACCGGTAGCAGCCGCCACAACAGCAGCAGCAACAGCAGCAGCAACAGCAGCAGCAGAACAACAATAATATTAGCCAAAAGTGACGGAAATAAAACTAGTGGTTAAAGCTAACAGCAAAATAAAACAACAACAACACAACTAACAACAAATAATACAATCAGCAATTGTTTCATCTACCGGATAACACGTCAATCTAACAAATATACATCTATCTAGACATCCTGCTATCTCATCTCACATTCACTCATTGACCCGTCCGACCTTCGGCCCTCTCTATCCGTCCGTCCAACCGTCTGTCCGATATTCCATGCGCCTGTCCGTTCGTCTGTCCGTCCTTCCATCCATGCATCCAAGTAATTAATTAATCGATTAATTAAATAATCCGTTCACTTATTAATTAACACATTTCGCTATTCATTCATTCATTCATTCATTCATTAATTCATTCACTAATTCTTTCTTTCTTTCAGTCGGACAGTCGGTCCGTCGGTCGGTCGGTCGGTCTTCCATGCGTCAATTAATGGATACAGGTAATCAATGAATCCGGCCTTTTATGACTGAATGAATGAATCAATCTGTCAACCAATCAATCAAACAATCGCTCGATCGATCGACCGACAGATTGATCAGTCAATTGATCGATTGAGCCATCGACTGACCGACCAATCAACCAACCAGTCAATCAATCAGCCAATCAACCAGTCAAAATCAGCCAATCCCATCTCAGCCGCACAGGTACTAGCACCAGCAATCGTACCAATTATTACTACCATACCAATAAGATGCTAACCTTCCGCATCCCATCACAGGTCTCGTAATAATCACAGACAGTCCGGTCATTGTTATCTCTACACGTCTTACAGCGTAGCCTCTCATCTCCAGTACAGTTATATCTCAGGGCAACGTGGTCGATGTCGCCTGTAACAAACGGAATTACGCTTGGTATATCACATGTGGGGAAAATTGAGAAAACTGTTCCGTGCAAACAATCATGAACACATTCAAATAGGTTTGTTGTTTATTGCAATAATCCCCAGAGATTTGATGTAAACGCAAACCCGATTTAAAATAAGCCGCAATGGTACATTGTTATATCACCATTTCACGCTGATAGATAACATTATGTGTCCATCATGGTTAAGTCGTGATCGTAATGGAAGCTGAATTCCAGTACTTTCGATTAATTGCATTTAATTATGATAATATGCATTACCGTCTCTGGAATAACATGATATAAATTATCAATGGATTAAAACTGTGTACCTTTAAAGGTCACAGTGTCCTTTAACCAAGTAAAAGTAACAATAAACAATAACTGTTTACATTTTATATTAGTCCCAAATAAGATATTTGTGTTTGCATATATATATATATATATATATATATATATATTATATATATATATATATATATATATGTATGTTGTGTGTGTGTGTGTGTGTGTGTGTGTGTGTGTGTGTGTGTGTTATGTTGTATAGGTTTTTCGTTTTCAATAGGAGGTAAATGCATTATTAAAGAAGCCACTTGAGGACTATTTCAATATTTAGGTGTGATTTAATTACCGACGAATGGAATACGCTTCTGATAATATGTTAGATACTATATGATATGTGTGCTATTTGGAAATTGTTATTTTAAAATGTCCGCTAAGTCGAAACAATCATCCCTTTGATTAGACGACTGATACATCTGAAAGCATGCCTACCTGTAGTTGGTTGGTAGGCAAAAGTGGTGGGAGCAGGTGTCACTTGATTGCCACCTAAAAACAAAACAATAACACAATCAAAAACAGGAAATGTTTAGTTTAGTTATTTAATTAAAATTGCATTCCTTTATCTAAAATATTTATTTATAAGGGGTCTTTAATTGGGCGGTAAGGGTTTTTCCAAACGCAGTAGCATAGGGCAGGCGATATTTTATAATCAGCGAATGCACCAACACAGGAAAATACCTGCATTAAAGTCTCCCTTTAAATATTAAACATTGTTGGCATTAATTGGTATGATTTCAGGGCAGTCATTATTAGCATTGTTTTATACTCAAATGTAAAATAAAATACACTAGCTATTCATTATTCAGAGGTGACCAATTAGTATGTATTTTTCCATCTAAAAAAACATACGATAGACAAACTCAAATATGAACCAGCACTTTTAGCTTACCCGAACTTGACTTTCCGGATAATGTGTCATTGTACAAAGTACACGTATTTGTTCTGATTTGATTACCAAACTTTGTCTTAATTGGAATTCCCGTGTGTTGACAGATGTCTGGCGAGCAGTATTTCTCAACTGATTGGATATTCTTATTTTTATCTTCGTCAATGGAATTGATGCAGTATGTCTGAAAAAAAACACACAAAATATACAAACATTTATACGACTGAAAGGCTTTTTTTGAACCAGCTGAAATTGTGATGGAAAATATATTCAGCAGTTATGACATGTTTACTTAGACAATGGATATTATGAAAGTTTTCTATTTTCTGCCAATTATGATTGGCTGTTTCTGAGTGACCCGCCCTGATAATTGATGTTTTACGGCCACTTTTGTGCACATGACAGGCTAAATCTAAATATGCCCACGCCGAGGTTCGAACTCAGGTGGTAGTGATCTATGATCCAACGCCCCAATGACCTGGCCTGAATATTTCTGAACTAACCGAGGGACATTCCTTGTAGACAACCTGAGCATCACATTCGGCGATGGTATGCGACTTGGGACAGGTAGGACAAAGTGGCGTATCAAAAATGTCGTTATCGTTGTCGTTACAGCTGGTTTTGTCATCTGTAATGAAAAACCATATGAACACAGTAAAGAAATTGATATAGCTATTACTGAAGATTATAGTCAGTTCCATAGAAAGAATCGTAGTCAAATTGACACCCTGTATTCCATGATGCGTCCATGGATACAAAACCCGCTACGCAAAAACACACTCATTTATATTAATCTGAGTTTGTTTGAACATTTGCATTTGTTAGTGTGTGTGTGTGTGTGTGTGTGTGTATTTTCCATTGTGCGAGCATGCATACATAACCCCATGCATACATACACTCATTTATGCTAATCTGAGTTTGTTTGAGCATTAGGGTTTGTTACGGTGTGTATATATGTATGTATGTGTATACGTATGTATGTATGTATGTATGTATGCATGTATGTGTGTGTGTGTGTTTGTGTGTATGTGTTCATGTGCGTGTGCATATCAATGCGTGAATTACCATGTACTAAGTACTACAATATCTAAGGAATGGATGCAGTACACACATACCGCCATAACAAGAACACCTTCCAGTCTTCTGACACTGTGTTACTTTGATCCAGCCTCCAAGACCTTGTCTCTCCTCCTTTGTTTTGGGACACTTTTGTTCCCGACGTCCACAACTCATTTTGTACTCCTCATATCGGCCTTCTTCATTCTCATAGTACTCTGTGATACAGTTACCCTGAACACAGAAATGATAAACCTACTATAACGTGCTTTCCCCCCCCCTCTCTCTCTCTCTTTACACACACACACACACACACACACACACACACACACACATATATATATATATATATATACATATATACATAGACATTCTATGCAACCCGATGAAGACTTGAATAGGTCGAAACCGGTCGTTGCTATTGGGTTGAGTCGTGTTATATCGCTGCTATTAGTATTAATCTGAATTTATTCTGATTTATGCTTATATTATTCATACATTATTCATACTGTGTATTCATATTTTAATTTTTCCATTTTAGGCTTAATCTTTCTTGGCCGTAGTGTTCGACACCAAGCCTGGTTTTGTTTTAATCATAGTTTCTTGTTTATATCTAGATTATCCTCTTCTGGATTATTTTAGAAGTTTTTTTTTTCTATAATTTTTCTATAATTTTGACGGTTATAATTGCAATTAAATATTTAAAAAAAATCAGTTTGGAGTTATAATTGTTGTTTGAATGAAAGCATACCACCTGTGCCAGCGCCTTAACTATCTTTATAAAACATACACACAACTCTATCTTTTGTCATTTGTAACAAATATATAATACGACTTCGATATCTAGTAATTATTTCTATTATTTCAGCCACAAAGATATTGGTTTCGTCACACTCAGGTTAAGTTTAGATCGGTAGATCCTGATAAAGAGCAATATCTAGCATGGAACAACCACTATAACAACAACAACAACAACAACATCAATATCAATATCAACAACGACAGGAGTAACAACAACAATAACAACGATAACAGCGTATCATAATCACCGATAATACTATTGCTACTATTACTACTACTATCAGGATAACTACTACTACTACTACTACTACTAATACTATTACTACTACTACTACTATTACTACTACTAAAACTATTACCATTACTACTACTACTACTACTACTTCTACTATTACAACAACCACAACATCCACAACTTCTACTACTACTACTACTACCACTACTACTACCTCTACTACTACTACTACTACTACTACTACTGCTGCTAACTACTATTCTACCCCACTATTTTACTACCTCCACTATCACTACTTTTACTACTACTACTACTTTCTACTACTACTACTACTTTTACTACAACTACTACCTCTACTACTATTTCTACTACAAGCAAGATTAATCACTTACGTGTGGACAAGTTACCCATCCACTCTCTGTACTGTTCTTACAACTCTCCTTGTCCGATCCTCGGCAGGTAAAACATGATAATACCTCATTAGGTTTACATTGATTACCTGAAAATATGATCACATGATATCAAATAATAGTTTGTGAATCGGTGTACATTAGATGGATAAGCTAGAGATTGGGAAACGAACGGGTAAGTTTGCGGGAAATCCACCCCTTGCGCCTACCTCTGTTTGTTGTGCCTGAACATTTGACAAAATCTGAACACTTTTTGCATGTCTGTGAGCCGTCTGTGCTTGATGTGCACGATTCATCACAGGACGAATTGGCACAGGTAGATAAGTAACTGATGGCCACGCCAAGTTTGTTGGCTTTGGTTACGATCAAGCATTTTCCCTGAGATAGAGACATTTTATATTAAGTTAGAACAGATAGACAGACAGACAGACAGACAGACAGACAGACAGACAGACAGACAGACAGACATACAGACAGACAGACAGACAGACAGACAGCACACACACACATACACGCACACACGCACGCACACACATACATACATGCATACAGCAGATGTAATACATGATAATTTGTACACATGTATAGGCATACATAGATATGTATTGATATACTGAGGTGTAGAAATTTTATATTTATATTGATGTATGTATAGTTTACTTATAATTTGATTAATGGAGGTAGAGGTATCAAAGGAGGTTTAGAGTTGTTGATGTTCTGGGTCAGTGCCTCTCTATATGTATCCTAAAACACACACACACACACACACACACACACACATACACACACACACACACACACACACACTTACCTTAGGACATCTGATATAGTCGGCATCCTTTCTGTGCTGATTTCTACACGTATCCTCGTCCGTTGTGTCACAGTTATAGCACAATGGCATATCATCTTTCGGACACAAGTCGGCCTCCTCTGAATAATTGCAAATTGCATCGAACAATGGCATAAGATGGCATAAGTGAATATAATTATTTGCAAATTGCATCGAACAATGACATAATATGGATAAAGGTTGGAGTGAAACTACTTATCTTTCCATTGTTTGATGTCACATTTCAATGCTTTTCCGATCCTTACCTTTGCACTGTGCTGTGGCCACGCAGGACCAGCACGTCTCGCTGGCATCGGGTCGTTTGACGCATTTATCTACTTCAGTATAGCTGTTGCTGATACAGGATGACCGAGTAGTGCACTGTCTGGTAAATCTCGTCAACGAACCTCTGGGATCTCTGTGTTTCGTCTCCAGACACGCCACCTGCCGGCAGATGTGAATAAAGATTAAATCGCCATTGCACCGCGACTTCCAAGATATCTGGTACTTTCAATGCGAACCTCACTACACCGAACCCGCTGCGGGTCCAGTTGAACATCCGTCGATTGTAAATTCAGTGAAGTGTAACAGATAAGCGTTCAGTAGTCAGATTGTCATGGGAAGTTTGGGTTTGCCGGACCAACAATTAGAACAAGTGACACATGGAATTACGGACTTTTGGGAGGTTCTTATGGATAACCACAACCATCTGTTATAGCACTGTCCATGTAACCAATTTATTTGAAATGAAGTTCAATATAATGATTAGGGTACAGCGTGCTGGATCCCCATACACACACACATATATATATATATATATATATATTATGGTGCAGCGAGATATTACTGTGTTCTTATATTATCATGATAATTAATTTCGCGTCTAAGGTATATTTGATAAATTATACTGACATCTGGTCCACCACAAGGTGTCCATCTACCATTCTGTTCACACAAGTTGTCAGCTGTATTACCACGCTCATCACATATTAGACATGACAGCTTCTCTCCAGGCACAGGACAACTAGATGGAGCCACAGTAGCTGGAACGATAGCGAAAAGTGAATTGATAGAAGAAAAAGAAGAAGAAAAAAAAAAAACAGTTTTCAGCAGAATCTGTGGTGAATGAATGAATGAAAGACAGAAAGACGGATAGATAGATAGATAGACCGACAAACATGTAGACAGACAGATATGTGGAAGACATATTGACATATAGACACAGGCATACAAGCAGGCAAGAAAGCTTGTATGAACATGTAAAACATGCACGCATGAACGTTTATCCATGTACATGCGAACAGACGCACACACGTACGTACGGACGTATGCACGTATGGACGCACACACGTACGCACACACGCACCGACATACATCTGAACGCATATATGAATTTGACCTAGAAAAACAGATTGATTCATATAATCTTCGATCTTAGTTTACACCCATAGCACTTACTTATTTCGCCACAAACACCGAATGTACTGTCACAAGTGTAACACTGGGAGGCAGGCTGTGACATTTTATGGTTACCCAAGCTCCGACATTCAGCTTTTGTTGTTGGACAAACGGGGACACGAGATTTCTGTACGCAACCCCTTGAATATCCTATGATGGTTCCTCTCTGATCTCGGGTGAAATTGGCAACACACACATACTGTATATAGAGGGTGACAAAATATTAGGTTAGTAAATAAAACAAGCTACCACGGGGTTATTATTATTATTATTATTATTATTATTATTATCATGCTCATCACCATCACCCATTCATATCAGGGAGACAGTATGGGATCGGGTTTTTTTTGGGAAAAACTGTTAAAGCTAGACTGTCAAGTTAATCTTGTGGAATACGGTCCACTGTTTTCAGATAGTTAGTTATCGGATCATGTTATAAAATATGAACCAGTTTGAAAATCAATTGTGGTCAGTTTAGATCAGCACAATCTAATGTTCATTGCCGAATCCTTGCCATATTTCACTTCGTGCACACCATCAATATTCATTGATATACCGTGGAACGTTCGCACCCGATAATGAGCTGATCTAAATTCCGATTTCACGGTGTTCCATCACCATCTTAATGACAGGGTTCGAGTAGAGAGCATGTACTTACATCATCACTCGGGCACAGCTCGTCGTACGCTATGTCCTCACAAGTGTCTTCGTTCTGTGTTTGGCTACACGCTCTACATGCTAGAGATGGGTTGGTACAGTTGGCTGAAGTACAGAGAAACACGGTGGTTATAGTCATAGCAATGGGATACCACACATATTGGATAAATGCTCTTTAGCCATACGTTAATGATTAAAATATTTCGGGCTTTTCAGCCATGGTATAGATCCACCACATACCCGTATAGTCTCCCCAAACAAAACAAACAAACAAACAAACAAACAAACAAACAAACAAACAAAGAAAACAAAAACAAACACACAAACGAAAAAACACACGAAGGAACGAACAAAAGAACGAATAAACGAATAAACGAATGAACGAACAAATCTATAGAGCCAATTGGACTAACTCACAGACCTAGCCTTCGACATCAGTGTAATGACGCCTATACAATACATACAACCAAACATATATGTATTTCACTCACTCACTCACTCACTCACTCACTCACTCACTCACTCACTCACTCACTCACTCACTCACTCACTCACTCACTCACTCACTCACTCACCAACTCACTCACTCACTCACTAACTCGGGATGTCACAGTTACTACGGCGACTGCAGCAGACAATTTATTATTATTATTATTATTATTATAGAGAGAGGGGTGGGAAAAACAGAGAATATGTGTGTGTGTGGTACGTGTACGCCCCAATATTGGCCCATAGACAAACAAAAACAAAACGATCACTTTTACATACCGATTTCTTGTCCACATCGATCGGCATTGGAGCAGGTATATTCACCAAGGCTACCATTATAGATGTGTTCTGTGGTACCTGGACAGCTGAAGTCGGTGTTCCTCTGCAGAGAGTCATACTCCACAAAGTTCGATGAACAATCTGACACGACACTTTGTAGTACACCAAATTTATCCCGGTACTTCACTTCGAGACACACATCCTTGAAAGAAAGAACGGTTTTGCGGTATATTGGCTTATTCCCATGCCATTCTACCTGCAGCCTCCCTCCCGCACGCGCGCGCGCGCACGCACACACGTAAACACACACATGTGCGGTTGAATTATTGTTACAAAACAGAAAGAAAAAAACAAGTATTATAGAAGCTAATAAGATACAACAAAAACAATAACAACAACAATAACAACAGTAATAATAATAATAATAATAATAATAATAAATGCTAATACAGTTATTATTATTATTATTATTATTATTATTATTATTATTGTGTAATGTATTACTTACGTTATCAGAACATGGAATATATTTCCCCTTCTTGTTACATTGAATGATACTGTCCTCATTACATTTGAAGCATTTTGGAGACCCAGAACATGGCATTGGAATAGCTGCAGAAATGATCAATTGATGTCAGTTATGATGAATATGATGAATATATAATGATCATTGCCCTAATTAATGATGAAATGGGGATGATGATGATAATAATAATATTAATAATAACAATAA
>JAODUP010000723.1:0-15000 GCA_025642065.1 Paralvinella palmiformis | reverse complement strand
TACAGTTGTTCTGGTCTCAATTGTCCCTGTCGTCGTTGTTGGTGCTGTTACTGTTGTACCTGTTGTTGGTACAGTTGTAGATTGGGTTGTGTGAGTAACAGTTGTTGTAGGTTCTGCTGTACGCGTCGTCGTTGAAGGTATTACTTGTGTTGTACTTGTCGTTATTCTTGTTGGTACAGTTGTAGATTGGGTTGTGTCAGTAACCGTGGTCGTGGTTTCTCTTGCACCAGTCGTCGTTGTTGGTGTTGTTGGTGTTGTACCTGTTGTTGTTCTTGTTGGCACAGTTGTATATTGGGTTGGGCCAGTTACAGTTGTTCTGGTCTCAATTGTCCCTGTCGTCGTTGTTGGTGTTGTTACTGTTGTACCTGTTGTTGGTACAGTTGTAGATTGGGTTGTGTGAGTAACAGTTGTTGTAGGTTCTGCTGTACGCGTCGTCGTTGAAGGTATTACTTGTGTTGTACTTGTCGTTATTCTTGTTGGTACAGTTGTAGATTGGGTTGTGTCAGTAAACGTGGTCGTGGTTTCTCTTGCACCAGTTGTGGTTATTGGTGTTGTTTGTGTTGTACCTGTTGTTGTTCTTGTTGGCACAGTTGTAGATTGGGTTGGGCCAGTTACAGTTGTTCTGGTCTCAATTGTCCCTGTCGTCGTTGTTGGTGTTGTTTGTGTTGTACCTGTTGTTGTTCTTGTTGGCACAGTTGTAGATTGGGTTGGGCCAGTTACAGTTGTTCTGGTCTCAATTGTCCCTGTCGTCGTTGTTGGTGTTGTTACTGTTGTACCTGTTGTTGGTACAGTTGTAGATTGGGTTGTGTGAGTAACAGTTGTTGTAGGTTCTGCTGTACGCGTCGTCGTTGAAGGTATTACTTGTGTTGTACTTGTCGTTATTCTTGTTGGTACAGTTGTAGATTGGGTTGTGTCAGTAAACGTGGTCGTGGTTTCTCTTGCACCAGTTGTGGTTATTGGTGTTGTTTGTGTTGTACCTGTTGTTGTTCTTGTTGGCACAGTTGTAGATTGGGTTGGGCCAGTTACAGTTGTTCTGGTCTCAATTGTCCCTGTCGTCGTTGTTGGTGTTGTTACTGTTGTACCTGTTGTTGGTACAGTTGTAGATTGGGTTGTGTGAGTAACAGTTGTTGTAGGTTCTGCTGTACGCGTCGTCGTTGAAGGTATTACTTGTGTTGTACTTGTCGTTATTCTTGTTGGTACAGTTGTAGATTGGGTTGTGTCAGTAAACGTGGTCGTGGTTTCTCTTGCACCAGTTGTGGTTATTGGTGTTGTTTGTGTTGTACCTGTTGTTGTTCTTGTTGGCACAGTTGTAGATTGGGTTGGGCCAGTTACAGTTGTGTCAGCAAATATTGTTGTTCTTTGTGTAGTATCCGTAGTTGTTGTAGGTCTAATAGTCGTTTCTGTTGTGCCGGTCAAAACAGTTGTAGGTTGGGTTGTTCCGGTTGTTGAGGTTGAAGTTTTCTTTGGCGTTGTGCCAGTGAATGTTGTTGTTGTTGGTAATGTACCTGTTGTTGTTGTGGGTGTGGGTCGTGTTGTCTCAGTAATGACCGTTGTTGTTTGAGTGGTGCCAGTTGTGGGAGAGATTGGACTGTGTGTCGTCAAAGTGGGTTCGCCTGTAGAAAATCCAGTCATCCCAGTTGTCACAGTCGGCTCGGCTTTAGATGATCCATTGGTCCCTGTTGTCAGCGTAACCTCGCTTTTAGATTGTCCAATCGTCTCAGTGGTCGAAGTAGGCTCGCCTGCAGTTGGTGTTGTTTCAATAGTTTCAGCTGTGATCGCAGTCGTTTCTCCACTAGTTATCGTACTTTTAACTTCCAGCTCGGTGGTTGTGGTGGAGTCTGTCCCCGAGGATACTAAAAAAAGAAAGAAACAGTTCCATGCCAGTATTACACGTAGATACACCTTAGTAGGCCGTGATGTGTGAGCAAGATGTCGGCAAGTTGGTTGGAATTCCGCAGTGTGCCATCTAATGCCCGGAGTGATTCCGTTACCCGTGAGGTAGTTGAAACAGAAGGTGATGCAACATTCTAGTTATTCTAGCAATTATCTGAACCAAAATCTGAAACAGGATTTTCTGCACAACTCACTGCAAACCAGAATATGGTATATTATGTAAATTGTGTACCGTTGTAGCCTGGCTAGTTGCTGATGTTCGCTCACCAATGAATTAGAATCTCGAGAAAACAGTCAGAGCAATTGCATAATTTTACATGGAGACATAGCTGTAGGAGCCAGACGAAGCTTCTGATTCTCGTGAAGCTGGACAATAAAGACTTTTATTGTATAATTAATTGTAGCACATATTCCTTACATATAAAGGCACTAAAAGATGTTATTTTCAGAAGGAATTGCGTTTTCTTTTTGACTTGGTATATTGAAATGATCAAAGTGGTGGGATAAATGCGTGTTGAACTGATTTCACAGCCAAACACATTAGCGATATTAATAAATAAAACTAACTAAGAAGACGGCTAATCAGGCTGAAATTGTAAGTTATTGTTGGTAATCAAAGCTTTATGTTTTTGAAACAGCGAAATACAAAACTGTAGCTGATAAAATTAACCTGCTTGATACAAATATGAGTAGATCAAAGTGAAATTTAAAACAAATTGTAGCTATTATCGCTCACCAGATTCGATGGCTTTTTTCGACGGACTGGTGCATAAGACGAGTATCGAAAAATACAGATTTGAGGTCGACAACAGGTGTGTTGGCCAAAAATAGCATGGTATCAGGTTATTCTTGTAAAATAATCGATGTTTATGTAAACTCGTAATAATGTCGGCATTGCATATTCTTCTTAGAATATTTGCTTAAGCGATTAATAACATAATATTCACAGATGTGGAGATGCAACCGACTTCGTTCATTGATGTGACTATGGTAGAATCTTGATGACCTTAAACACTTTAAAACCTTTAACGTTGGATCTTATCCACCATAGCCCTAATATATGAAGTGAAGAGGAATATATTCAGGATACTGAATCTGGCAATAAAATTAGTAAACAAACAAAATAGATTAAGAACACAACTTCTTTAATATATGACAAATATGACTGGGCCACTAGTTATTGCTGAAGACTTCTTTCAAATTAAATTAGACGCTATCCATGTACCACACTAGGTCATTTACTGAAGACTACATTTCCTACTTTCCTTCTTTCTAGCTAAGTACAACCAATCACTCTTTCATTACAACAATACGATGATACTTGAATGTGCTGCAGTTCTATGTAAATGTCTAGCAATATATATTCTTCATGTATCAAATAAGTAGAAAAAAATTAAAACCGCGTAAAAATTATCAATGAGATATATTCATCATAATCAGTGATTAAGAATAGCAATTACTTTATAAAGATGTAAAACGTGAATTAGCCTTAGACCACTCTATTAATGTAATGACTAGAATAATAGGATAAGCTCGTATCTCATGATATTAATAATGTCTAAATTATTTAACATATTATGGGTGGAAACACCTACCTTTTTTCTAATGGTACCAAATATCTTCATATCTTCTACTGATTTCTTATTAGTTGCACCGTTTGGAGAAATTTTGTATTAAGTAACTAGATGGTGTGAAATTATATAAAACCGCGAGATAATTATCACTGAGATATATTTATCATAATCAACGATTAGGAATATAAGCTACCTTATAAATATTAACATATTAATTAGACTAAGATAATCCTATGAAATAATGCCTTTAATATTTGCAGAAACTCGTATCTTGGACAAATATGCAACTGATTGTTGTTGTATGCTAAGTCAGACACTTTGGTTTGAGCATAATGTAAAATAAAATACCAAATTATACGAAAAGGTCTTTCAGAAGATTATGTATGATTCATTGACATCGACTGCTTGAATGAGTAAGAGTGAACAGTAACGCAACAATAACCGTAGGAAAGGTACCATTAATTAGCGATTAATAAATTCTATTGAAGGTACTTCTGTATTCAGAACACTGTGCTTTGTTGCAGTGGATGCCTTTGTTTTGAAGTATTCGAAACCACTTCAGTAAGTTGTATTTGACTATTAAGATTGAACATTTGATATAGCAATAAGTTGCAGAATCATAAAATAAATATGTGAAGTAACGTTCTATTAACTATGAATCAATTGAGATCGACAACAGGTGTTTAAACTAAGAGTAGCATGGTATCGGGTTATTCCTGTAAAAGAAACGATGTTAATGTAAACTCAAAATGATGACGGTATTACGTACTCTTCTTAGTATATTATTTTAAATGATTAATTGTAGAATATTTATAGACGAGTTTAACCAGCCGAGTTCTGTCATTGAAGCAACAGTGGTAGCATACTAAAAGGATGATTCTCTTCAAACCGGTTAACACTGGGTGATATTCATTTCAGCTGTAATACCATAATTGACGAATAACTGGAATTGTCCAAAATATTCAGGAACCAACTTCTGGCTACATTCGTAAATAAAGAAAAGGGATTTGCTAATTACATTGATTACATAAATAAAGGATAAATTAACTTATTAAGAACATAACTTCATAAATATGTGAATTCTTAGACTAGGACAATATTTATTGCGGAACACTTATTTCGGATTAAACAAGACTATATCGATGTCACAATACACGTCGTTTACTGAGGGCTTCGTGTCTACTTTCCTCCTTTATAGTTTAGTACCATAATCGCGTTTTCTTTACCGTCACATGTTGATACTTGTCTGTGTTGCAGTTCCATCTAAATGTTTAGAAATGAACTATCTTCATATCTTCTACTGGTTTCTTATAAGCTGTAATGTTTGAGACATTTTATATTATGTAACTAAATAGTGTGAAATTATATTAAATCGCGAGATAATTATAAAGCAGATATATTTACCAAAATAAATGCTTAAGAAAATCAGTTATTTTATAAAAATGTATAACGTTAATTAGACTAAGATCACACTATCAAATTAAGGGTTGTAATAATTGCAAAATCTCGTACTACACGATATCAATGATGTCTAATTTATTTAACTTAATATGAGTTGAAAAACCTACCGTTTTTAATAGAGTATTTTGGAGCAATGATTATTAATTTCTCAACACTATGTTATGTAAATAATATTTCTTAATGGGATCGACGAATCTCTTTGACGCGGGATAATTATCTTTCCTGAAATAAAACTGGATATTAAACTGGGTGAACTGATTGTTTCATTACAATAGCATGATTTATCTATTGTCCTGAACAGACATGTAACTGATAGATAAAATTATATAATTGTATGCAAAAATATATGTTAGAGATGGTAAATATATAGCTCGAATATACATTTGAAGTAATAACATTACAAATTCTGAAATACGATATACCCTACATATTATGGTGTGAAATTCAAAAATTGTAATAATACAAAAAAAGAGCTGATCCATTTTCTATGTATTACATTGCTGATCTAACATATCCTTATTTAAATCAAAATATACAAATTTTAAAGTACTGCTGATTTGAAATGGCTGCTGGTATCTGGTATTTTTTAAAATTTTCTTACCCGTGCTAGGCACAGTCCCGTTGAAAAGCTACTGCTTGACAATGCTGACTCAGATGAACTACAACGCTTGTCCCAGAGCTCGCTGTTTCTGTTGTACTTGGCAACACTGTTTGGCCGATAATTGAAGATGAAACACTACTTCACTCAAAATACCTGAAAAAGAAAATTCTTCATCTTACAAAAGGTGTCAGATACAATGAATCCACAAAAATAATCGAAAATAGTAATTAACCGTCAAGTTAATAAAATCACCTAATTTTCATTAACAGGACAAGAGTCTCAATATAACTACAAAAAATATACTTTCCATAATACCACAAATTATCATTAAATGCTCCCAACATTAAAGAAAATCATTTACTTGTACCCCCGCTGTTACGTTTGGGCCCGTAGTACTACAATGTTGTTTAGTAAAAATTTCCTCTTTTCAATTGTTTCGTCAACGTGCTTCCTGTTCTGAAATTTAAAAATATTTTTCTTTCAACACAACAACAAAATATCACCTAATTAATCATAGCAATTTTCCACACATTATCTCATTATAAATCTTAACCACTTTACAAAAATGTATATATATTGTCATGGACAACCAAACCCCGTTAATGTTTATTTATTTAAAAGTAATTCAAGACGATATACCCACAAATTATGGTGTCAAACTCCAAAATTGTAATAATAATACAAGAGACTGATCCTTTTACTATGTATTACATTGCTGATCTAACATATCCTAAATTTTAAAACAAAAATAAAATTTATTATGCTGATTTGAAATGGCTGCTGGTATCTGGTATTTACTTACAACTGTTACTTACCCGTGCTAGGCACAGTCCCAGTTGAAAAGCTACTGCTTGACAATGCTGACTCAGATGAACTAACAACGCTTGTCCCAGAGCTCGCTGTTTCTGTTGTACTTGGCAACACTGTTTCGGCCGATACACTTGAAGAGAAACACTACTCTCACTCAAAATACCTGAAAAGGAAACTTCTTCATCTTACATAATGGGGTCAGATACAATAATCCCCAAAAATAATCGAAAATAGTAATTAACCGTCAAGTTAATAAAATCACCTAATTTTCATTAACAGAACAAGAGTCCTCAATATAACTAACATAAAAATATACTTTCACATAATACCACAAATTATCATTAAAATGCTTCCAACATTAAAGAAAACCATTTACTTGTACTCTCCGCTGTTACTGTTTGGCCAGTAGTACTCGACAATGTTGTTTCAGTACCAACACTTTCCGTCTTTTCAATTGTTTCTGTCAACGTGCTTCCTGCTTCTGAAACTTTAAAATATATTTACTTTTTACAAACAAAAACAAAATATCACCTAATTAATCATAGCAATTACCACACATTATCTCATAAAAAATCTTAACCACTTTACAAAAATGCTATATTTATTGTCATGGACAACCAAACCTCCGTTAATGTTTATTTCATTAAATGTAATTCAAGACGATATACCCTACAAATTATGGTGTCAAATTCAAAAAATAATACAAAAAGAGAGCTGATCCATTTTACTATGTATTACATTGCTGATCTAACATATCCTAATTTAAATCAAAATATACATATTTCATGTACTGCTGATTTGAAATGGCTGCTGGATTGGTATTTATTACAACTGTTACTTACCCGTGCTAGGGAACCAGTTGAAAATCGTTGACAATGCTGACTAGATGAAAACAACGCTTGTCCCAGAGCTCCGTTTCTGTTGTACTTGGCAACACTGTTTTGGCCGATACACTTGAAGATGAAACAACTCTCACTCAAAATACCTGAAAAAGGGAAAATTCTTCATCTTACATAATGGTGTCAGTGAAAATGAATTCAAAAAAAATAGAAAATAGTAATTAACCGTCAAGTTAATAAAATCACCTAATTTTCATTAACAGAACAAGAGTCCTCAATATAACTAACATAAAATTATACTTTCAGATACTACCCCAAATTATCATTAAAATGCTCCCAACATTAAAAAAAACCATTTACTTTTTCTCCGTGTTACTGTTTGGCCAGTAGTACCGACAATGTTGTTTCAGTACCAACACTTTCCGTCTTTTCAATTGTTTCTGTCAACGTGCTTCCTGCTTCTGAAACTTTAAAATATATTTTGTTCTTACAACACAACAACAAAATATCACCTAATTAATCATAACAATCTACCACACATTATCTCATAATAAATCTTAACCACGTTACAAAAACGCTATATTTATTGTCATGGACAACCAAACCTCCGTTAATGTTTATTTCATTAAATGTAATTCAAGACGATATACCCTACAAATTATGGTGTCAAATTCAAAAAATTGTAATAATACAAAAAGAGAGCTGATCCATTTTACTATGTATTACATTGCTGATCTAACATATCCTAATTTAAATCAAAATATACATATTTCATGTACTGCTGATTTGAAATGGCTGCTGGTATCTGGTATTTACTTACAACTGTTACTTACCCGTGCTAGGCACAGTCCCAGTTGAAAAGCTACCGCTTGACAATGCTGACTCAGATGAACTAACAACGCTTGTCCCAGAGCTCGCTGTTTCTGTTGTACTTGGCAACACTGTTTCGGCCGATACACTTGAAGATGAAACACTACTCTCACTCAAAATACCTGAAAAGGAAACTTCTTCATCTTACATAATGGTGTCAGTGACAATGAATTCAAAAAAAGAATAGAAAATAGTAATTAACCGTCAAGTTAATAAAATCACCTAATTTTCATTAACAGAACAAGAGTCCTCAATATAACTAACATAAAAATATACTTTCACATAATACCACAAATTATCATTAAAATGCTTCCAACATTAAAGAAAACCATTTAC
Source organism: Paralvinella palmiformis (assembly GCA_025642065.1). Lineage (NCBI taxonomy): Eukaryota > Metazoa > Annelida > Polychaeta > Terebellida > Alvinellidae > Paralvinella > Paralvinella palmiformis. Next base: position 6,616 of record JAODUP010000723.1, on the reverse strand, counting down.
TTGTACTCTCCGCTGTTACTGTTTGGCCAGTAGTACTCGACAATGTTGTTTCAGTACCAACACTTTCCGTCTTTTCAATTGTTTCTGTCAACGTGCTTCCTGCTTCTGAAACTTTAAAATATATTTTGTTCTTACAACACAACAACAAAATATCACCTAATTAATCATAACAATCTACCACACATTATCTCATAATAAATCTTAACCACGTTACAAAAACGCTATATTTATTGTCATGGACAAACAAACCTCCGTTAATGTTTATTTCATTAAATGTAATTCAAGACGATATACCCTAAAAAATTATGGTGTCAAATTCAAAAATTGTAATAATACAAAAAGAGAGCTGATCCATTTTACTATGTATTACATTGCTGATCTAACATATCCTAATTTAAATCAAAATATACATATTTCATGTACTGCTGATTTGAAATGGCTGCTGGTATCTGGTATTTACTTACAACTGTTACTTACCCGTGCTAGGCACAGTCCCAGTTGAAAAGCTACTGCTTGACAATGCTGACTCAGATGAACTAACAACGCTTGTCCCAGAGCTCGCTGTTTCTGTTGTACTTGGCAACACTGTTTCGGCCGATACACTTGAAGATGAAACACTACTCTCACTCAAAATACCTGAAAAGGAAACTTCTTCATCTTACATAATGGTGTCAGTGACAATGAATTCAAAAACCGAATAGAAAATAGTAATTAACCGTCAAGTTAATAAAATCACCTAATTTTCATTAACAGAACAAGAGTCCTCAATATAACTAACATAAAATTATACTTTCAGATACTACCACAAACACAAATTATCATTAAAATGCTTCCAACATTAAAGAAAACCATTTACTTGTACTCTCCGCTGTTACTGTTTGGCCAGTAGTACTCGACAATGTTGTTTCAGTACCAACACTTTCCGTCTTTTCAATTGTTTCTGTCAACGTGCTTCCTGCTTCTGAAACTTTAAAATATATTTTGTTCTTACAACACAACAACAAAATATCACCTAATTAATCATAACAATCTACCACACATTATCTCATAATAAATCTTAACCACGTTACAAAAACGCTATATTTATTGTCATGGACAAACAAACCTCCGTTAATGTTTATTTCATTAAATGTAATTCAAGACGATATACCCTACAAATTATGGTGTCAAATTCAAAAATTGTAATAATACAAAAAGAGAGCTGATCCATTTTACTATGTATTACATTGCTGATCTAACATATCCTAATTTAAATCAAAATATACATATTTCATGTACTGCTGATTTGAAATGGCTGCTGGTATCTGGTATTTACTTACAACTGTTACTTACCCGTGCTAGGCACAGTCCCAGTTGAAAAGCTACTGCTTGACAATGCTGACTCAGATGAACTAACAACGCTTGTCCCAGAGCTCGCTGTTTCTGTTGTACTTGGCAACACTGTTTCGGCCGATACACTTGAAGATGAAACACTACTCTCACTCAAAATACCTGAAAAGGAAACTTCTTCATCTTACATAATGGTGTCAGTGACAATGAATTAAAAAAAGAATAGAAAATAGTAATTAACCGTCAAGTTAATAAAATCACCTAATTTTCATTAACAGAACAAGAGTCCTCAATATAACTAACAAAAAAATTATACTTTCAGATACTACCACAAACACAAATTATCATTAAAATGCTTCCAACATTAAAGAAAACCATTTACTTGTACTCTCCGCTGTTACTGTTTGGCCAGTAGTACTCGACAATGTTGTTTCAGTACCAACACTTTCCGTCTTTTCAATTGTTTCTGTCAACGTGCTTCCTGCTTCTGAAACTTTAAAATATATTTTGTTCTTACAACACAACAACAAAATATCACCTAATTAATCATAACAATCTACCACACATTATCTCATAATAAATCTTAACCACGTTACAAAAACGCTATATTTTTTGTCATGGACAAACAAACCTCCGTTAATGTTTATTTCATTAAATGTAATTCAAGACGATATACCCTACAAATTATGGTGTCAAATTCAAAAATTGTAATAATACAAAAAGAGAGCTGATCCATTTTACTATGTATTACATTGCTGATCTAACATATCCTAATTTAAATCAAAATATACATATTTCATGTACTGCTGATTTGAAATGGCTGCTGGTATCTGGTATTTACTTACAACTGTTACTTACCCGTGCTAGGCACAGTCCCAGTTGAAAAGCTACTGCTTGACAATGCTGACTCAGATGAACTAACAACGCTTGTCCCAGAGCTCGCTGTTTCTGTTGTACTTGGCAACACTGTTTCGGCCGATACACTTGAAGATGAAACACTACTCTCACTCAAAATACCTGAAAAGGAAACTTCTTCATCTTACATAATGGTGTCAGTGACAATGAATTCAAAAAAAGAATAGAAAATAGTAATTAACCGTCAAGTTAATAAAATCACCTAATTTTCATTAACAGAACAAGAGTCCTCAATATAACTAACATAAAATTATACTTTCAGATACTACCACAAACACAAATTATCATTAAAATGCTTCCAACATTAAAGAAAACCATTTACTTGTACTCTCCGCTGTTACTGTTTGGCCAGTAGTACTCGACAATGTTGTTTCAGTACCAACACTTTCCGTCTTTTCAATTGTTTCTGTCAACGTGCTTCCTGCTTCTGAAACTTTAAAATATATTTTGTTCTTACAACACAACAACAAAATATCACCTAATTAATCATAACAATCTACCACACATTATCTCATAATAAATCTTAACCACGTTACAAAAACGCTATATTTATTTGTCATGGACAAACAAACCTCCGTTAATGTTTATTTCATTAAATGTAATTCAAGTAATTTGTGGTATTATCTGAAAGTATATTTTATGTTAGTTATATTGAGGACTCTTGTTCTGTTAATGAAAATTAGGTGATTTTATTAACTTGACGGTTAATTACTATTTTCTATTCGGTTTTGAATTCATTGTCACTGACACCATTATGTAAGATGAAGAAGTTTCCTTTTCAGGTATTTTGAGTGAGAGTAGTGTTTCATCTTCAAGTGTATCGGCCGAAACAGTGTTGCCAAGTACAACAGAAACAGCGAGCTCTGGGACAAGCGTTGTTAGTTCATCTGAGTCAGCATTGTCAAGCAGTAGCTTTTCAACTGGGACTGTGCCTAGCACGGGTAAGTAACAGTTGTAAGTAAATACCAGATACCAGCAGCCATTTCAAATCAGCAGTACATGAAATATGTATATTTTGATTTAAATTAGGATATGTTAGATCAGCAATGTAATACATAGTAAAATGGATCAGCTCTCTTTTTGTATTATTACAATTTTTGAATTTGACACCATAATATTATACGTTTAATATACTCTATGAAATACATTAACATGTTCCAACTAAAAAACATTTTTGTAACGTGGTGTTTGTTTGGTCCATGTAAGTATGAAATTAGGTTTTTGTAACGTGGTTAAGATCTTATTTAAGTTTCATGTGAGGTAGCATCTGTTATGAAACTTAAAAGGTGATATTTTGTGTTGGTACAGAAACAAAATATCATATTAAATTCAGTAACAGCGAAGCACGTTACAAGTAAATCTTAAGTTGAAAAACGATAATTGTTGGTACTGAAACAAATTGTTAGTTATATTGGCTCATAAATGTAATTCAAGACGGAATTACAATATGGTTCATTCTTTAATTCATGGACTGACCATTTTAATGATAATTTGTTCAGGTATTATTGAAAGTAATATTTTTCATGTTAGTGTATTTAAAGGACTGCTGTTCTGTAACTAAACGACTTAGGTGACAAGTCGTTGTAGTTCAATCTGACGTCAGATGTAACTAGCTTTTCAATCGTGTTTTGTTGACTTGCAGCACTGTCCCATACATTGTAAGATGAAGAACGTTACCTTTCAAATCAGGTACTGAAATAGATATTTTCATCTTACAAGTGTAGGAAATGTTGCCAAGTACAACATAGAAAATGGAGCTCTGATTAACGTTGTTAATTCACCTAATTTGTCAGGGCCCATATCGTCATAATACTTTAATCAAAACATTACGGATTTGTGTCCAGACATAAGAAACAGTTTTTGTAACGTGTTACAGATTTACCAGAGACTCAATGTTGTCAGCATTGTCATGATTAATTGTATATTTTGTTTGAAATTAATATTTTGTTAAGAACAACAAAATTATACATTATCAAACAGGATCAGCACCTTATTCATTAATTACAATTAAAAACGAAATGTTGGACAAACAAATTGTAGTATATGTCTTAATTACATTAAGACGAATACAAGTAAATGGTTTTCTTTAATGTTGGAAGCATTTTAATGATAATTTGTGTTTATTATGTATCTGAAAGTATAATTTTATGTTAGTTATATTGAGGACTCTTGTTCTGTTAATGAAAATTAGGTGATTTTATTAACTTGACGGTTAATTACTATTTTCTATTCGGTTTTGAATTCATTGTCACTGACACCATTATGTAAGATGAAGAAGTTTCCTTTTCAGGTATTTTGAGTGAGAGTAGTGTTTCATCTTCAAGTGTATCGGCCGAAACAGTGTTGCCAAGTACAACAGAAACAGCGAGCTCTGGGACAAGCGTTGTTAGTTCATCTGAGTCAGCATTGTCAAGCAGTAGCTTTTCAACTGGGACTGTGCCTAGCACGGGTAAGTAACAGTTGTAAGTAAATACCAGATACCAGCAGCCATTTCAAATCAGCAGTACATGAAATATGTATATTTTGATTTAAATTAGGATATGTTAGATCAGCAATGTAATACATAGTAAAATGGATCAGCTCTCTTTTTGTATTATTACAATTTTTGAATTTGACACCATAATTTGTAGGGTATATCGTCTTGAATTACATTTAATGAAATAAACATTAACGGAGGTTTGTTTGTCCATGACTATAGCGTTTTTGTAACGTGGTTAAGATTTAATGAATAGGTGAGTTGTAGTTAATAGAATTTGTTGTGGTTGTAAGAAAAATTATTAAGTTTCAAGCAGAAGCCTTACGAAACTTGAAAGACGGAAAGTTGGTTGAAAAAATTTCAGATACGGCAAACATAAACAGAGTACAGAAATGGTTTTTTTAATTTGGAATTTTAGATAATTGTGTATTAGTAAAGATATTTTTTTTGTTTATTAGATTTGTTTGTAATAAAATTAGGGATTTTTTAATTACGTTAATTAATTTTCATTCGTTTGATTCATGCATAACCTTTGTAAGTGGAAGTTTCTTTTAGGTATTTTGGTAGAGTAGTGTTATTTAATTAGGCGAAAGTGTTGCAGTAAACAAAAAAGTTGGGAAGCGGTAGCATTGACAGCATTGAAGCGAGTTTTGGGACTGCCACAGGTAAGTACATGGAAAACAGAACAGCAGATTTCAAATAAGTCTAATTGAATTTTATTTAAATTGGATATGTTAGATCAGAATTAATATAGTAAAATGGAAGCCTCTTTTTGTTTATTAAATTTTTGATTTAATAATTTGAGGGTATATTTTAATTCTTTATGAATACATTAACGGAGTTTGTTTGATGAAATAATTAGGTTTTTGAGTGGTTAGTTTATTTAATTGTTGGGATGTTTGATTAATAGAAGTGTGTTTGGACAAAATTTTAAGTTTCAGAAGCAGGAAGCAGTTCAGAAACTTGAAAAGACGGAAAGTGTTGTATAAAAACAGATACACGCCAAACAAACAGCAGTACAAGAAATGTTTTTTTAATTTGAAGATTTTAATAAATGTGTATGAATATATTTTTTTGTATATTAGATTTGTTTGTAATAAAATTAGGGATTTTTTAATTACGTTAATAATTTTCATTCGTTTGATTCATGCATAACCTTTGTAAGTGGAAGTTTCTTTTAGGTATTTTGGTAGAGTAGTGTTATTTAATTAGGCGAAAGTGTTGCAGTAAACAAAAAAGTTGGGAAGCGGTAGCATTGACAGCATTGAAGCGAGTTTTACTGGGACTGTGCTACACGGGAAGTAACAGTGAAGTAAAGTAAAGCTTTCATAAGTTGAAAATTTATTGATTTGGTATGTGACAGAATTAATATAGTAAAATGGAAGCCTCTTTTTGTTTATTAAATTTTTGATTTAATAATTTGAGGGTATATTTTAATTCTTTATGAAATAAACATTAACGATTTGTTTGATGAAAAATTCTTTTTGTAATGGTTAAGATTTTTATGATAATGTTGGGATATGTTAATTAGGAATTGTGTGTTTGAAAACAAATTATTTTAAAGTTTCAAGCAGGAGCCTTACGAAACTTGAAAAGACGGAAACATTAAAATAGGAAGTTTTTAATAAATTTGTGGAATGTAATAATTTAGTTATTATAGGCTCTTTTTTTAATAAAATTGGGATTTTATATTGAGGTTATCTTTTTATTCTTTTTTTGAATTCATTACGACTTTGTAAATAAAAGTTTTTTTGTAGCATTGTCAAAAGATAGTTTCAACTGGAGATTTTCATGGAGTGCTAGCACGGGAAGAACAGTTGTAAGTAAATACCAGATACAGCAGCCATTTAAATTGCAGTCATGAAATATGTATATTTTGATTTAAATTAGGATATG